>CAUYQV010010243.1:0-13081 GCA_963574575.1 Galagoides demidoff
GCCTGTGGTCCCAGCTACTTGGGAGGCGGAGGCAGGAGACTCGCTTGAGCGCAGGAGTTGGAGGTTGCTCTGAGCTGTGATGCCATGGCACTCTACCCAGGGGGATAGCTTGAGGCTCCGTCTCAAAAAAAAAAAAAAAAAAAAAAAGAAATCTTGTCACAAACCCATGGCCTGTGATTGATAGTACATACAGATACGTCAGAAAATTGATCGAAATAATCCATTCACGTTCAGTGTTTGAGAACTACTCGTGTCTCTGATTCTCAAAAAAGAGTTCATAAGTGAGCAAGAGGATTCATTTCCTTAGGACTTTATGTATCTTTGCAGAATACAGTCAACCTTTATAAAAATAAGAATCATTTTCTAAAAGTTCTGTACCTTCCCTAAATCTCAGCAGGAAATCTAAAAATAATGCAGACAGGATTATGCATTTTGCATATATATATATACATACTTCATATATGTATATATATATATTTATACATAATATGTATATATTTGCACAATATTGACTTCCAGAAGGACTTTTTCTATTCATTCCCAGGAGTGATTTGCATTACTGTATATTATTTTCTTGTGCTTTTTTGTATTGAAATGTTTTATAACATAGTAATACCCTATTAGCTATATAATTAATAGTTTTAATGATTATTTTGATATTTGGCAAAAGCCAAATAACATTACGACATAGTACCCATTATACACACAGTCTCACAAATGGTCTTACATATACATGTTGAGATAGGTCTTGATATTTTCATACACACTGGTCAAATTTAGTGAGTGAGATGCTAGCACCATGTTATTAGTGTCAACAATAGGCTTAAGATCCCTAAATGCAAATGACAGTATTTTGCAAGGACATATAATTTTGATTTATCCATTAGATCATTTACTGTAAATAAGTTTAAGTCAACAGGTCAGAAAAAGTTTGCTTCATGACCAGCAGAGTAATTGCCAACATAAATTGGATATACCCTTTTGGGTCAAAAAAAGTAGTTCAATTCTTTGCATGATTGATAAGATATAGTCTCTATTATTCTGCTGTACTACATGAAGATTAAGTGGCCGCGTTGCAGTATTATGCTGAAGATAATTTCCACTATTGAAAGAAATGAATTGCTATGTTGACCAACCAACATCTTCATGCCTTCTCAACAAAGACAACTAGATATTCTGATGGCCATTATAGCACATTTAAACTCTTCAAATAGTTCTTCTCTGCGGGGATACTCACAAGTCATTAGGAGAAAGTGTAATTTAATTTGCTCACTCAAAAAACTACATATTTGAAAAATTCATTTAGTAATGAATAATCTGGTTCACTTTCATTTGCAAAAATCACTTTTGAGAAATGAAAATGTTGGCCTGAATGGCATGCTTACAATGATAGAGTTGAAGGTTAAATTCTGAATATGGTTCTCTAACTTTAAACTATATGACAGTATAATAACACATATTGTTCAATTTTACTTTTTTTTCATTACTACTGACAGTGTAAATGAAGGAATGCAACATGAATCATTGTGCTGTGTGCAGCTCTGAGAACCAGACATGATAGAGCTGTCACGGCCAAACACCACAAATACCTTGGTTAATCTTTCTCAGCATAACAATTTTGTAAAGGTTTGATCTTTATTCATTTTTTTTTTTTTTTTTGAGACGGAGACTCAAGCTATCCCCCTGGGTAGAGTGCCATGGCATCACAGCTCATAGCAACCTCCAACTCCTGGGCTCAAGCAAGTCTCCTGCCTTCGCCTCCCAAGTAGCTGGGACCATAAGTGCCTGCCACAATGCTGGGCCATTTTTTGGTTGCAGCCATCATTGTTGTTTGGCGGGCCCGGGCTGGGGATTCGAACCCGCCACCTTAGGTGTACGTGGCTGGCGCCTTAGCAGATTGAGCCACAGGTGCCGAGCCTTGATCTTTATTCATGACACCCTACATTCACAAATTGCTTTCTCATTATGACATTAAACAAAAAACATTTTCTAAGCCTGAATTCTTTAACACAGATTGTACTCAAATTCAAGACCTATCAAGAGTTTATAATCAAATTAAAGATCAATGAATTATAAAAGTTTCATAATTACATATTTTAATATTTCAATGTACACCTCTTAAAATTTGAATTTAAAATATCTAATCATACATATTTATATCGTATTGCTTACAACAAAATTCAGTATTATTTAAGAAATCCTAACTATATTTCTGGCAGGTGATTTTTCTTAGTCTTGGCTTACTCACTCTAAGATTACTTCCCTGACATCTGAGTTTATGACTCCTGTGATACATTATCATAAACATATCACTTTAGAAATGAAATTTGAAGGAAATAGACTTACCCTTTCTCCTTCAGGTCCCAATTGTCCTGCTTCTCCAGGAGAGCCAATAAAACCCTAAAAGCAAGAAAATAATCTTTATATTATTTCATTTGCATCTTTATCCCAGAAGTAATTCTAAATAGAAGTACTTACAATTTTACTTGAAGTAATATGAAATTATTAAAGTATGAATAACATCCCCTCACTTAACTACTTTTCTTCCATAAGTTACAGATTAATCTTTTCATTTAACAAAACAAAACAAACAAATAAAAAACACAGGGGACAGGGGCTTCAAGATGGCTTATGATAGATATTTCATATGCCCTTCTCCCACTAAGAAGAACCAAAAGAGGAGGTAATCACACTTCAATAGATCAAACAAGAGAAAACAATGAAATTCAACAGAAAAGTGACAGGAAATGCCTAAAGCAAGAAAGCAGAAGGATACAAGGCAGTCAACTGAGTGGGGACAGCTGAGAGCAGAGAGATCCCCAAATATGGGGAAAAGGTAAGTGACAGACCCTCAGTGTTCCACATTTCCACAGTGGACTCCTACATCCTAGCCATAGAGGAGCCCCTTGGCCCCTGCAGGCTATGAAACTAACACTGGTAGTTGCAATGGCACTGCCACAGGGAGGCTGGGTCCCACGCACCTGCTGAAATCTATGTAATGACAGCAGGATACCATTTTAGAGCTCTACCCCCAACGGATCATGCACAGTCCTGTAGTTCTTGGGGCTTAGATGTGAGAGACATTGTATCTAGAGCAGAGAAAGAACAGAGGCATCTGCTACTGCACCAGAGCTGAGTCATTAGCAATTCATGAGCTGAGGTAGTGTGAGTTGCACACATGTCCCCACACAGCAACCTGTGCTCCATTCACTGAAGGCAGCACCAACTTTTCCAGTTGGTCATTGCCAACTCCCAACTGAAGGCCTGGAGATCACCCCGTCCCTGCCTACTATGGCTATCCTCCTACACACCATCAGGGCACCTGAGGACAAGCCCACCTAGGATGGCTTTGCTAACCCTGATGCAGAGCAGTCAGAGGGCCAGGAGATTTCCAGTCCAGTTCACCACTGTTGGCATCTAAGCACTACTCCTGAGGGCCTGAGTTGGGCCTACAGATCTGACCACAACCACCATAGCTGGCACCTCTCTGCATGTCAGGCAGCCTGGAGACTGGCCCCCTCAGCACGCTGCACCAATGACAACACCACCATGCATTGCTCAGGACCCACATGGTCATCCTCCACTGTCACTGGAGGATGTCACTGTTGTGCCATTGCCCATGCCACAACAGATGCTCAGAGGACTGAGAACACGCCCACCTTTCTGGCCTACTGCTGCCACTACCAGCATCTGAGTTAGCCATTAGGAGGCCTAAGAATCGGCCACCCAAACTTCCTAACATTAGTGCCAGTGCAAGCTTCCCAAGAATAGGCATGCTTAGGAAACTCCTGCCACACTGGCCCAAAGACTGGCCTACTTGGCATCCTAATCTCAGAAAAAATTCACCACAAGCTCTACTAAAAACTGTACTCTAAGTCACCAAGGAAACCACAGACAGAACTGATGCTGTTTCGCACAAAGAAATCATACAGAGACATTGCTACACACACTCAGACCCACACCAAATTGCCTGATCCAACCAAAACCATAGAACTATCTTTAGAAGAAAGTCCTTTCCTATGAAAGCAAATTCAAAAAAATTGGAAGTGTTATATTAGATGTGCTGATAACATAAGGACTTAGGAAACATGAAAAAGTAAAGAAATCTACCTTCCAAGTAACACAATAATTCTCCAGCAGCAGATCCAAATCAAAAAGAAATTTAAGAAATTCCTGAAAAAGAATTCAAATTTTCAATTCTAAAGAAGCTCCGTGAGATAAAAGGGAAGTCTAAAAAATAATAAAAAGGCATCAGAAAAATCACTCAGGATATGAATAAGAAATTTACCGAAGAGATATTATAAAAAACAGAACCAAACAGAAATTCCAAAACTGAAGAGTTCATTGAATGAAACACAAAATACATGTGAAAGCTTCAACAACAGACAAAATCAAGCAGAAGAAAGACTCTCAGAAGGTGATGATAGTTCTCTCAAAATAATTCAATGAGACAAAATATTCAAAATGACTAAAAAGGAATGAACAAAGCTTTTGGGACATATGAGACACTGTAAAGTGATAAAATATTTGAATTTTGGGGGGTCCAAGAGGGTGAAGAGAGAACAAAAGGTTTAGTAAACTTATTTAACAAAATAAGAGATGAAAACTTTCCATGTCTAGCAAGAGATTTAGACATGGAGACACAGGAGGTGTTGAGATCACCCAGATAATACAATGTAAGATGGCCTTCTCCACAGAACATGACAGTATATTCTTTTCAGGCTAAACTTGAACTAAATTCAAAGCATCTAAAAAGTGTAAAAATATTCAGTATTTTGTATATTTTATTTTACTTTTATGCAAGCACGCTTAACAAAATGATGCCAATGCTTACTTACCCGCACACCTTTAGGACCTGGATTACCTTCTGGGCCAGCTAAACCCTAGTGGGAACAAAGAGATTGTCATCATACTATAGGGCTCTCTGAAGAGCTGATAAACACAAGTAATAAAAAAAGTATATAAAGAGGTATCATTTTTAAACTATGAAATTCAGGACACCATATATCTAATGAAAATTACAAATGTTTGAGGAATTTTAGAATTTCAGAACCAGAAGAGGCACTGGATATAATCTATATACATCTATATTTTACATATCTAAATAAAGTGCATTAACATACATTGTCAAATACAGAGATTTTTTTTTATTAAATTATGTCTCATTGGAAAACTATCTGTGCTGTTTTAAAACATTTCTAATTAACTTATTCTAAAAGAAATCTCTGGCTGGGAGAAGTGGCTTATACCTTTAATCCTAGCACTTCGGGAGGTCAAGGCAGGAGGACTGCTTAAGTCCAGGTATTGGCGATCAGACTGAGCAATATAGTGAGGCCCTGTCTCTATAAAAAATTTAAAAATGAGCTGGGTGTGGTAACGCACACCTGTAGTCCTAGCTACTTGAGGGGCTGAGGCAGGAGGATTGCTTGAGCCCAGGAGTTTGAGGTTGTAACAAGCTGTGATCAGGCCCACTGCACTCCAGCCTGGGCGACAGAAGAAAACACTATCTCAAAAAAAGCAAAAAGATAATTCCCACTTTTTTTAAAAAAGATGAATACATTTTAAACTTCAGATATTTAAGTATTCATATTTTACATTTTTAAGATAATATCATCACACAGTGGCAGGAATCTAATATATAATATCTCTAGGTATTTTTAAAGCCTTAAAAAATGGAATTTTATTAGCAATAAATAGTTTTGGTGATTTTATTTCCCTCATTCTTTAAAATAAAAAATACATTATAAATGTAATTTTATACATTTAATTAATTCATTTTAGAGGTAATCATTCATGAAAACCTAGAAAAGAAAACTTGCTTATTAATCTAGACAAACTAGTTAAAAATTAGGGGGAAATAAATACTAAATCATTAGCACAAATTTTTTAAACAGTTCAGATAAAAGTATTTGGTGGTGGTATGCCGTTTATCTAAAGTTTTTACAACTGTCTCATTAAAAATGATCTTCATTATCGAGTCTTAACCCTTACTTCTTTTTGGTCAGTGGCAATATTATAAAATCAGCATCAGGGATATTTTAAAATATTATTAAACTCTTGGGCATTTTAATTTTGAAGGTTCCACTGTACATCACATCAAACCTGTTGAAATGCCCCACTCCCATGTTGAACAATATTTTCTGCAGTAAAATGTATTAAGGATTTTTACAACTTTGATTTTGAAATTATTTCTCTATGACTAATTCACTATTGATTAAAAATATACCATCAGTCATTTGAATATTAATTCTCAAAATCAGACCCCACAATGCATTAATGAAGAGGTATATAAAAGGAGACGTGTAGATATAGTTACTGCACCTGCCTGCCAGGATAACCAGGTGAACCAATATTACCAGCAAATCCTGGAATTCCCTGAAATAAAAAGTGAAATAAATAAAGCAGTACAACAGAGTCAAAGAAAACCCAAGGAAATAAATTAGGTATGTTTATGACATACAAGTTTGGGAATAAGTTTTTCCCCATAAAAACACTGGGTCCTGTACATGTTTTATCCGACTGAAATCACTTATTTGAAGAAAAGTAAACCAGAATTGCTGAATAAAAATAAATAAACATTTTAGATGAGAGCTCTAAATGAGACATCAATCATGTAATGATAAATCTGGGATGGGAAAGTCTAGTGCTACTTAACCAAAGAAGACATTTAGAATCTAGAGGCAGAGCTGACACATTATTCAACCAGTAATTTTTTTGGATTAAATCCTTTCTTATCTCAATTATCCTGCATCATTCGCCTCAGAAGACCAAGAGAGACAGGCAACTTCAAAACCCTTCTCTTCTTCCTTCCTAAAATAAGTTTAATCTTACAGCAGCCTGATTAAGTTAAATAGATATTAAGAGGTAAATACCTTTATCAAGTTATGGTTCTATCAGAACCATATGTATGTATTAAATATTACATACTTAGTATTTTATACATATAATATTTTATTCACATAACATATACAGAACAACTTATCATGTGTCAGGCACTATTTTAAGTATTTTATATGTATTATCTTATTCAGTACGCTCAAAACCCCCATAAGGAGGATATCATTAGCCTTATGCTATAGAGGAGAAAAATGAGATATTAAAGTTGATGGTCACCTAGCTAGTAAATAGGATGACAGAATTTAAGTCAGCAGATCTAATTCCAGAGACCACCATTCAAGCCTATTTCCCTAGTTTGGGTTTCATGTAAAAATAACATTCACTAGCACTCTAAGGAAAATCTTTTAATTATGAGATTTGCTCCAGTCTATTAATAACCACTTTCCTTTATACCCCATCCAATTCCAAAACACATAGGCCTACACCCGGACATTCACAAAATTGTACATATGGGTATTGAAATTGAAAAATGTGAAACAAATTTAAAAGGCTGTTTTTACTCTGTAGGCCACTATCTGGCTAGTGCCAAACACTGCCCCTTTCCCAGTCAAAACAGGTTGACTTAAAAAAAAAAAAGCCAATTTCTATAGGATATAAGCAAAATCTGATTCTGAATGGATTTTCATAGAGGGTGTTCAGGCAACATACAGAGATCTAATTAATTCCATTAACATTAACATTCCAGCTGCGCAGAGTAAGACACAAAAGAATTGCACTCCCCGTCTAAGTTTTGCTATACTAGAATAGCAGTAAACAAAGTAAACAAGACTTATATGAAATAAACATATTCTGAGCCCACCACACCCTAAAAGCACTGGGTCAATCAGAGAAACTCAAAACAAACACCGTGACTCAAATCATTCTGCACTTAAAAGATTTAAGTTGGCTCATTTAAATCTGTAGATGGGATGGAAGAATAGAGATACGGTCACAACACACTAGCACCTTGAGAAGTTAGCAACAGGAAATTAGGAAAAGCTGCCCCAATCTCAGTTTTCACTCTGAGCATTAAAACACGTGCTCTGAGTTGGTCAGACTTCATTCAGAATCCCAGCCCTGCTACTGGGGGATCCTCTTATATCTAAGTTTTTTAGTAGTAAAGTAGAATAATAAGACCCAGGTCATTGGATTAGTATGTGGACAAAATAATATGTGTAGAAACATTTAAAAGTGGAGCTCATTGCAATATCTCTTAATGCTGCTGGGCATTGCCTTAGTTAACACACGGAACATCTTGAATAGATAATTTCGCTGCTGGAAGTTGTTAACAGGATAACAGTAGTACAGTTTGACAAAAATAAGGGCTCGGTAAATGACAGCTCTTTATTGATAGAGCTCACACAGAGAAGTAGCTTTCCAAATGCTTGCTGACCATTTTAAAGACATTCACCAGCTCTCGAGAAGTGAACGTCTTCTAGCAAACAGTCATGCTCTGTCTACAGTTAAAATGGAAACCTATTTTAGTTCCTCGAAGTTAACATAAATTTTGCCTCTTTTTTTTTTTCTGGAAACAAATAGACTAGACAGCAAAAACAAATTCCCAATACATTTTCCAGCCATTAAAACTAAATTTAGACTCTTAAAAAGTATACTACCCTCTGAATAATAACATACATACCCCCCAGAACTAGGTCACAGAGCAGTTGTGAGAGAACTAACTGGTCAGCACCACCAGGTGGCCCGTTTTTCACTTACTTTTGAAGTATCAGGTTGCCTTCACTGGAATCCACACATTTCTGCCAAAGTAGTATTCTAGGCATTTTTTTTCCCCCTCTCCAGGGACTAATCCCTACCATACTGCTTATTTCCCCCACCCCCAAATGCCCAAATGCTTTTCAGCACTTGTTTGATCTTCAGGAAACTAAGATTACACCTGCTACAAACACATCTATCACTTTGTTTGATATAATTAGTAACCAATTAGTAACCTTGGCAAAGATACTTCAGAGACTGAACAGAATATACTGTCTCACTTAACAGGAATTGAAGAGAAAACTGGTTTTGTTTTCTCATTTATGTCTTTCTCTCAGTTATCATTTCTCAGATTTCTCCCTGAACCTCCCTTTAGGGCTTCCTGAGACTCTTTGCTGATTCTTTAATAACAGTATCCATCACCTTGGCAGTTTCTGGTCTATCTTTTTCACGGTTTTATTCATACTGGCCCCAAAACAAGAGCTATGACTATTTTTTTCTTGACATAATGATGTATTATTTTCTGGTGGGAAAGAGAAACAATAGCATGATCAAAACTTAAACAGCCCGAGGATGGCGCCTGTGGCCCAAAGGAGTAGAGTGCCGGCCCCATATGCCGGAGGTGGTGGGTTCAAACTCAGCCCTGGCCAAAAACTGCAAAAAAACCCCTAACAAACAAACAAACAAAAAAACTTAAATAGCTCCAAATCAGACTTTTAGACAGTGCATCTGTGTAATATGGATAACATAGGCCTCATCCTGATTTGGACTGTTGCAAACACTTAGTTGCATTTCCTTTGCCAGGGTCTGGGAGCCAACAGCTGTGGATTAGGCTTTAATGAAAAAGTAAGTGCCTGATACTGCCCCCCAAATCAAATGTGTATGTGGGTGTGCAAGGACATGTATATTTTCTGGGAAAGGGTTCCCAGCATTTATGAGATTCTCAAAGAGGCCTGTAAACCACAGAAGTTTTTTTTTTTTTAATTAAATCATAGCTGTGTACATTAATGGAATTATGGGGTACAAAGTGCTGGTTTTATATACAATTTGAAATACTTTCATCAAACTGGCTAACATGGCCTTCACCGCATTTTCTTAGTTATAATGTTAAGACATTTATATTTTACACTTAGTAGATTGAACATGTACCCTTGTAAAATGCACCGTAGGTGTGGTCCCACCAATTACCCTCCCTTTACCCATCCTTCCCCCTCCCCTTCCCTCCCCCCTTCTTTCCCCTTTATCTTGGGCTATAAATCCCTGCTCCAAAAATCCATTTACTGTATTTTCCTCGGATAGAGGATGTGTCAGATATTAAAATGATAAGAACAGACACTACACTTGATCTTGGCCAAAAGGCCAAGAAGTGATAAAAACCACAGAAGTTTAAGAAGTACTGTTCTGAAACATGCCAGGCAAATAGTAAAAGCAAATGATAGTGAAATATTATCTGTTATAGATTTTGACACTCAAAGATCTATAGCTAATCAATTACAAGAATTTCCTGTACTTCCTAGAATAAATATCACTAAGACAAATAGAAAAAGTGAAGGGAAATAATCCCTCAGAGTAGTTCCCTTCCCTGACGTGTGCCTTTTGTGCTGAAGAAAACATAAAGTCTTAGAACTTACTTGCTCACCCTGGAGTCCTGGGGGCCCTGGATATCCTTTGAGACCCTGCCAATGAAAAGGTGAAGACATGCTATGAAAAGTAAACTCATCATAAGCCAAATAATTAACCACAGGTTTTAAGTTGTTCCCACTTTGGATTTCCTCATCAATACAAATTTAATTGTTACTAATGTATTTCTTATTACATGCAAACTTCTAAAGTTAACAAGAATTTAATTTATATTAAGTTAATAAATTAAATCTTATTAATATCTGTCGATTAAGTGTTATTTGAATGACTTATGATCAACTAAAATGGTAGCATAGGGTTGAATAAAGAATGAAGGACATCTTTATACACCAAAAGGCTCATATCTAATGGATCTGTTAAGTTTGCTGCAGCTTTTTAAAAGCTGGTTTTAGTTGGTAATTATTAAAGACCTGGACCACCTCCAGGCAGTTTCTCTGATCCAAATCATCACGAACATCCCATGAATGAGCTAACTCAAATGAAAGAGGCTGCCCACAGGTTCACCAAAAGGGTTAATATGAAGTCATCTGGGGAATTAGGAACAAAAATATTTTCCAAATAATAGCACCAAAATCAAGTCTTAATCTCTCTTTCACACTAAGGTTATAAAACAGACTCTTCCTCTAAGAAAGGTCTTCTAGGAGCAACATGAAGGAAGCTGAAAGACAGGACAGAGAGAACCAAAGAAGCTTTGGGACCTTATTTGTATAGTCCTAATTAAAAGTGATTTGACCTACTGTTTACCTGGAAGATTTTGGTGCACATGAAAAAAAAGTTCCTTTTCTTTAGAACGTTAAAAAGTTTAGGATTTTAAACAAAGTGAAACTCAAGGCCCTGCAATAACTCATAGTCTACAAATATCAAAAACTTTCAATTCATGTACTGTAAACTGAAAACAAGTTTTTAGGGTTTCAGAATATAGTCTACTGGAGTCAACGAATCATGTGGAATTAATCTCTGAGGGTTAACCAGACTGATGAGTGTGGATTAAAGAATTAGGGAAGGAAATTATACTTTGACTAGACAATGGGGAAATGACAGACAAAAAAGAAGGGAATGATTGAAGGGGCTCCTGAGATATTAAACTTAAAACCGTAAATGGTTTATGGGGAGAGGTCTCTTGGGAACCAAGGAGAAGACAGAAAAAAGGAAAGATGAAGTTTGGAGGCAAAGATTTTTGTCTTATTATATAGCAGATAACTAATAAAAATATAATAAAACAATACACTAGAGGGAAGAGGAAAAAGCTTGTACTCTGGCGGGATCCTTTGCAATTAGGCCATTAGAAAGAGATCAGGGAGATGAGCACCATGCCTGTCACCCTAGCACTGTGGGAGGCTGAGGCAGGTGGATTGCTTGAGCTCAAGAGTTCGAGACCAGCCTGTGCAAAAGCAAGACCTTGTGTCTACTAAAAACAGATAGAAAAACTAGCCAGGCATTGTGGCAGGCACCTATACTACCAGCTACTGGGGAGGCTGAGGCAAGAGAATCTCTTGAGCCCAAGAGTTTGAGGTTGCTGTGAGCTATAACACCACAGCACTCTACCCAGGGGGACAGAGTACGACTCTGTTTCACACAAAAATAAAAAAATTTAAAAATCCACTAAGTAATGTTGCTAAAATACTGAAAGATGCTAAGAGCTTCTGTGAATCTCTCTTTCTCTCTGAGACCAAATCATATTATTACAGCTACTTTTAGATTCTACAAGGCCCCTGTTTTCTTTTTTGCTGCAGAGAGGATGGTAATGCCTCTTTTTCTTCCTTGAGATAGCCTAAGTCTCCATTCTTTGCATTCAAAAGATCCTAAGTAAAATAATACTTTGCTTTTATTTTTTTTACTGCTAACAACAAAGAACAGACCAAATACACTGAGTTCTGCATCAAGTTTTGCCACTAACTAGCTAGATCATGAATCTCAACGTCTTTATTTGTAAAATGATAGCATTGAACTAAGTCACTGCTAAATTTCTTTTTTGTTGCTTGATTAGTGGAATCTGGAAGGAAGTCACTAGTTTGTTTTTAAATTTAGCTGCCATTGAATTTTTTAAAAGGCAGATATAAGAGTCATTTCAGGCTTGGAGACATAAGAAGTATTCAAGAAAATCAGTGTACATATCAGAGAAAACCAAGACTCAGTCTCCCATGAGCATTTCCTCATCTGATCTAACACAAAGATGGGGACTTTGGGGTGAGCAGAATGGAAAAGAGTGGGTCAAGTAGAAGTCTATTATGATAGTCTTGGAGAAAGATAATCATAAATTACATGAGGGTGATAGAGTTAGAGATGGTATAATAAATGTCTTGAAGAGCTTAAGCTTAATGTAAGCTCCCTATTTCAATTAATGTGGTATCCTGAGTGCCCAGAACAGTGGCTGATTCCTAGTAAGTGTTCATTAATTAGTTGATAAAGAAACACGGATGAATGAATGGATGGATGGAAAGACTTGGATGCACTTGGGAATTACCTGTGTAAAAAATAGATTTTAAAAGTATTTAATATGGTATCTCAATTTTCATCAGGTTGAAATTGAAGGTAATAATTAAAGACTACTTTTTTGTTATTTTTAAATGCATATTGGTAATATACAGAAGTTATCAACACCATTGTATAAAGAATTCCATGTATTTCCTAAATCTGAGACAATATGCCTCATTTATCTTCTATTTAACACTAGTCAGTCTATTTTTAAAAGTGAAAGATATAAATTCCTGGGAAATCTCCTACATTCACCCTGGTATTGCTCCAATCTAAGGACCTGGCATTTTATTTCAAAAACTTAGTTTATTTTGTAGTCTTTTGAAAATATTATCCAAGTCATTATTTTATACTCCAACAGGAAGAATAACAAAAA
>CAUYQV010010248.1:0-31567 GCA_963574575.1 Galagoides demidoff
GGCAGGAGACTCTCTTGAGCCCAGGAGTTGGAGGTTGCTGTGAGCTGTGATGCCACAGCACTCTACCCAGGGGGATAGCTTGAGGCTCTGTCTCAAAAAAAAAAAAATAGGTTATCAATATGTGAGCTGCTGATTTCTTTGGGAAGTGATCCCCATAAACTTTCTGTAAAACATCTTTCACCCAATGTTTACCAGAAATTAGATGTTTTTCTTGCTTTTATTTTAGCAGAATTTGCAATGCTGTGATAAGGGATCTTTTCAAACTGATGTCTTAGTTACCTTAGTGCCTCAAACTAGATCCTGTTCATATATATTATAAAGTTAATATGAATTTATTTTGGTATAAAAATATTATGAACTTCATGTGATTTTCTCATAATGCACATTTTTCGTGGTTTTGTTTTGACTTACTTTTTTTCCACACAAATGTCATTACAGCATAGGTTTTTAGGAAGATATAGAAAATTAACAATCATCTTAAAATAAATTTAAAGTATTCATTGAACCTCTAGTACTTTGAATAGTGAACTCTTCGAATAGTGAATTAGAAAATAAATACTAAATAGTATTTTTAAATTTCCCTTTTTAACTATGTATTTTTCCAATGTGTCAAAGTTTACATACTTTTTCCAACTTTGCTATGTACCAACATTTGCACTATTAACTTACAAATGAACTTTATTAACATAATCTATTTATAAAGTGGTGACTTTGCGTATATGTATCGGAACTTTAAAAAAATGATTTTGACTTATTTCCTCAAAAAATTACTTGCTTTTTAAAAACCCTCTCCTGTGATACGATTCCAAAATGACAACAAACAAACAAAAACCTTAGAATGCATAATCTTATTTTATATATTTCATAAGTGCCTTAACTATAATTTTTATATTTATATTTAAAAATACACATAATTTTAAAAAACACATTTCGCTCACTTTCTATTGTGGTGAACTGTATCTAAAGAATTTTTCCATGTAGAATTATTTGTAAATAACTACGTTGTCTGGCTCGAATTGGAATTAGAAGTAAAAACATGATAATTTAGAACTATTTAGAATGTATATATTTGATCTCTGTATACTATTATGTATACAGTGAATAGCTGAAGAAAAATCATGGTCGTGGATAAATACTATATAAAAGGCAATTTGGGGGGTGTGTTGTAATCACCACATGTGGTCAGATAATTATGTTTGTGAACTCATCCTAGAAAAAGTGCTATATACCTTGTTCCTGAATATCACTATAGTCACCATTGAAGCACACCCCTTAGGAAGCTACGTACCAACACCAGCACTTTATCCACCCTTTAAAGCTATTTTAGAACTCTTTCTGGAATGACCCGCAGAGCTGCTGTCCTACGAGGTTAGACGATCAAGTTCACAAACTCATGCTGGAAAAAGTGCTTGGAGGGGTGCACTAGGCGCTGGTGTTACAGGCACAGAGCTTCCTGAGGGGAGTGCTTCAGAGGTGACCGTAGTGACAATCAACAACGAGCTATGTAGCACCTTGTGTAGGGAGAGTTCATGAACTTGATTATCTGACCTTGAACAAAACCCACTATGATTCTGCATGTATTTTTGGCTAATTCATAGACCTCTTTTGCTTTTGCATAAAATAATCCCTCCCCTTTTTAAAAACTTTACAATAGATAGCTAGATAACTAGTATTATTACCTATAGCTTTCCTACACTTTAGAATTTCCTTTTGGAACACTATTTATTTATGACTATTAAAAACACTATTTATTTATTTATTTAGACTATCTATAAATGTTGTATAACTGACAAGTATGAACTTTCCCCAAGCCAAAAATAAAAAGATACAGAAAAATGTGGTTTCATTTTAAAATATTTTAAAGATTTTTTTCGAAGGAAAGAGAAATTTTTAAATATCTTTTGAAGGAAAGAGAAATATGAATCCAATCGTCCTTTAATTGGTATTGGATTTGTAAAGATGGAGTCAGGAGGGGAGCTCTTATGGCAGCAATTGCTATGCTAACAATCATAGTTGTGTTCGTTTTCTTATTAAAGTACCCATATTTCACTCTTCATTTTTTTAATATATGAGGAAAATCAAAGGTTTAAGTCTTTTGCATTACAGGAAAGTCTTTGATCTTCTATCTGAAAACCGTTTTTATAGAAAAAAGTCACAGAATTCCTTCTTAAGCAAACAGTCCATACGCACCCTACACCCACACATTCTCCGCTGGCATGCACTGATGCAGTTGGCATGAGTCAGGAGGAGAAGAGAAAAGGATACATGAACACTAAAAAACACTGTTTTGTTTTGCTTCACTTTTTATACTATTAAAGCACTGAAAATACCTCTGGACTTAAATTGGGCAAGAAAATTATTTTGGGGCTTGTCAGTAAATTGGATATTTATCTGGAGTATGCAATCACCCACGTCTTTATTTTTATTTTTTTATTCTCAGCACAGTTAACATCTCGCTACCATCTCCTGATATGGCCACAGAGCAAGCATTTTCATGATCTCATTTTTGCAATTACTATCTCTTGCTCCAAGGTGAGTGGTTAAAAAAAAAAAAAATGCATGCTGTGCATTTGTGGATCCCGTCCTCTCTCAAGAACTAATTGGTTTACATGCAATTTTTGTGGTTAGCCACTTAACTCTGAAGCTGTATTTTCTCTCTCTCTCTCTCTCTCCTTTTTTTTTGCTCCATGATTCACAGCATCCTTCTCACTATATCAGGTCTCTAAGCAATTGTTCTGGTGTGGTTGAACGTGCAATTATCGTCTCATCATTTCTGTTTTTGTCCCTCATCCTGCACCCTTTTTGAATTCTTGCCGAAAATAAAAGGAGCAGTTCAAAATTCATGTAGACATTATATCCGCAATACAGGCTTAAAAGTCGAAATGCCTGAAAGTTCAAATATTCACTGGTTTGGGTATTACAGAACTCTCATATATGGTCATAGATGGGACAAGGTAGAGGATTTCAGTATGCTGCTCAGGGCTACCACTCTTTTATTTCTTTTCAGATTTCATGGCCATTGTGAAAGAACATGAAAATCTGCATTGGTCCAACTATAGTCGGTAGTTAGTGTTAATATCCAATCAGTCACTATTTTTATTTAATACACACACACGGTTTTCTGCTGGGTATTATGGATAGAGGATGAAGATTGTGACTGGGAGTATTGATGATGGAGGATGCCAGCCTACCCTTGATTGTTGTGGAGGAACCCAGACTCTGCTTTTGGCAAAAACATTTGCCTCATCCGGGTGTTGGGAGGATTAAACAGTGTTTGTTTAGCCTAAACCAGTGATTTTCAACCAGTGTGCTATGGCACACTAGTGTGTGGTGAGACAATCTCAGGTGCGCCAGGAAAAATTGTAAAGAACATTAATGCGATTATTTTCGAAAGAAGTCCAGAGCACAGTAAGTGTATTCTTTCATTTACTCCTTTTTTCTTCTTATCAACATAATTTAAATGTTCTGCAGAAGTTTAACTATAGGTTCAAGTGAGCTGTGAGATAAAAAAGGTAAAAAACATTGACCTAAACAGTGTTTATTTTTTGTTGTTGTTGCAGTTTGGTCGGGGCTGGGTTTAAACCCACCACCCTCAGTATATAGGGCTGGTGCCCTGCCCACTGAGCCACAGGCGCTGCCCCTGAACAATGTTTTAAACATAAAAAGTTCACAGGTAGTTAGCCGTTGTATTATTACAAAGCAATTCATTGGCAAGGGCTGAACTTGATGGGCTGAATCAAGAGCATAGAAATTTAGAAATAGAAATGTTTTTTGAGAGCAGAGATCGCCAGAGAAGCTTTTAAGGTCTTTGGGCTAGACTCTAATTGAAGAAAGTAGGAGCTTGGGAAAGGGGAATGAGAAGGTAACTTAAAGAGAAGGGGAAAGGAGGAGGGGAAGGAAGGTAGTGTGGTGAGTACTGGGATTTTATATAAAAACTAAGGTGGAAATGGAAGGTATTGAATTTTGTATACTTGCCAAATAGTTTCTAAATATTTAGTATCAATTTAAACCCTTTTAGAAAGGGGAAATCAAACCCTTTTCTTTGTAAGACAATGCAATTTATTTAAGCCGGGACTTGCGATCCCTGTTCTAATTCGGGTCCTACTGATGTTCATTGTTTATGCCTGGACAATTATGAATTTATCTCATCAGTCAGTCTGGGAACATGAAGACTGTTTCAAGACACTATTTAATTATTTTACAACATTGGATTTAAAGGCAAAGGGAAAACATGCTCTGAGGAAGAAGGAAGATAATTTTTAAAAAATTGGGATCCTAATTATTCACAAATATATTTGGATCATCTCAATGTGGAATCTAACTGTGAGAACAGTAATAACTAAGGTTGTTTGTGCCACCTTTGTAAGGTCTTTTTTTGTTTGTAATGTCTCTTTCTTCAAATTTACTTCTTAGAAAAATATATACTCTTGTTATCTCAAAATCTTAAAAAGATTGAAATTATTATAGCAACCTCTGCATGTGTCTTTTTAATTCTGTGTACAGATCAGATTCCGTGAAGAGCTAGTATCTTCTGGCTGTTTTCACACTACATGGCCAGAAGGTTATTCATTGCTCACATGGGATAGATCAGTGAAAACCTGGAAGTTTCTCAATGGCTTACGTCACTAAATGACAGGCTGGTTTTTCTTTAAAGTACCAGCCATGTATACATCATTCTTTTCCTTCTTGAAACAGAGAAATCCTTGTATGGACATGAGCCATGTCCACAGTCCATGTGTTGGGTGTCTCCTGCCATCAGACATCCATTAATTAGCATAACCAAGTATTTCTGGAAAACCATCCTGCCTTCTACTCTGTATTTATGTCAGTTCTCTCCAGAGCAGATCAATGCATAATAAATGACAAATAGTTGTATAATAATCAACAGCTTATCTGCTTAAAACTCTCTTACTAGCTGTCCTAAAAAAAAATCTGAAACTATGTCCACTTACAAATGAAGACATTAATTTTAGCAATTTGAAAAGATGCCTATGTTATTTATGAGTGTAAGACATGTTTTAGCAGGATGGAACCCTATAAGAATGGGACTTAGGACGGGTTAATTTTATCCAAAGAGATGGAAGCCAGGGGGTCTAGGGCATGATGAACTATCTATGGACTCCGAGACTCCCAGTGCACTGCAACCTCACAGATAAATAGGAACGCCATGAAAGGACTTGGATGGAGAAAGGGACGGGAAAAATGGAGAGGACTTAGTGAGATGACTTGAGTTTGAGAGTTGTGTGTAGAATAGAATCATATTTTGTGATCCCCAAGCCAGAAGTACTTTTGTATAAATTAAATTTACTTGTACTGCTCCATTAAGATGAATACATATTAACTACTATAATATCATATCCAAGGATATATTTGAATAAGATCCTATGAATGTTATCAATGATATATCCAAAGTATTTTTAGGTTTCAAAGTAATAATACACAGATCCACAAAAGCTAGTCATATAATATCATCTACTTTCAGAAATACTTTTGGCCATTAAAAAAGATATATGTTTACATGGATTAATAAAAATGACTGAGGATGTTATATGATTCTACAAAAAGTTATAATAGACTAATTGATTAACAAAAGTATAGGTTTTTTTTACTTATCTAAATATTTATTGTAAAAAAATAAACGAGGAAACAGGATGGGGTTGAATTGCCAGCATAGTTTTAAATCTTTAATTTAAACTTTGGAAAGGTAAAATTCATCTGCTAACAAGAAGTGAAAAGCCCAGTTTTTCTTTGTGTATTAATATATCTAAATAGAAATAAATGTAGTTTTACTCTATATTCAGAGGAAAACAGTTTCTTTCATTGATCAGTTTGTCCAACAAAAAATATCCAAATAATTTGATTGATTTTAAAGAAATAAATGCCTATTAAGTACACAAATCTTGGCAATCCCAAATAAAATAGACATATTTATTTAAGCTGACAGAACACAAGACACATTAAATATGAAAAAAAAACAAAAAACAGGCTACAATAAACAATATTAGACATTTCATAATAACAGTGTTGCCAGATGCTATTTCACAGAGTTCTAAACCACAGTCAGTGACTTTGATGCCTACTTTAGGGTATGAAATATTTTTATGGATGCCAATCTTCCCTCCTGGCTAACCACACCACTTAGTGTTTTCAAATCTTGGATCAAATGAAGCAGAGGAAGACTTTCAGATCATTCATCACAAATCTCTCCAGTTTTCACTAGTTTGATAATGAAGGTAGGGGTGGCGCCTGTGGCTCAAGAAGTGGATTGCTAGCCCCATATACCAGAGGTGGCAGGTTTAAACCTGGCCCTGTCCAAAAACTGTAACAACGACAACAACAACAACAACAACAACAACAACAACAACCAAAAAAAAAAAAAAAAAAAGAAAGAAAAGGAAAGAAAGAAAGAAAAAGAAAAATGAAGGTAGGTGTGAAAGTGTGGCTCTTAATTTTCAGAGGGGATTGGTAGAAACTTAAAATTTCAGAAGAACTGTTTGACCTCCAAAGATGATGTTCCCAAACCAGACAGAATTGGCAGACTTTAAAAATCCAAAGAAAGCACATGCAATTTAGAGGTTACCCAATGTTACAAATTTAGCCAGAGAACTTGCTGTAAGCTCATAATTTGTGTCTTGTATTTTTGTCTGCCATGTGCTGAAAGATGCTCTCAGACACCTCTCTTTTTCTCCCTATGTTAACTTTGAAGGGACTTAGGAGTTTTTCTGGGTGAACGTGATATAGTTTATACTCTGCTTTTCATCTTATATTTTAAGAATGATTGGTAACATTTTTAAGTGCTGACCGTGGCATTCAGTTGCTAGAGTATATACTGTACACGTTTGTAGAGTGCAAGGATTCTTGGAATCCTGTGGGAAAAGTCTGTGAAATCTGTTAAAGTCATTATATTATTCAAAGTCATTACATTATGCACTTTTTGATGGCTATAAAATAATAGGTTGGCCTTTACTTTTTACAGTGCACCTGTAATAGAGAATTGTAGACCATATATATATAACTTGGTAAAAGTACACAGCTATAGCTATTATTGAGATTAAATATAAAAGTTAAAGGCCTCCCTCTCCAAATTCTCCAGTTCACTTCTGCTGTCTCAGAGTATTTCTCTATCATGATTTTGTTTTTATAGTGGAGAGAAATATTGTGCAGATATTTGAGTAGAATTAATGTATGTAATAAGACTCCTCAGACCATGAATATCTTGCTTTATAATCATAGAACTACTAATATTTGGAGTTGGAAAGGACATTGATGACAACTTCATCTAAACATCGTGTGTTTATAAAATGAGACAGTTGAAGTCCAAAGATAATACTGACTTATTCAAAATCAAAGCATTAGTAAATTAAAAATAGTATTCATAACCATGATCACAATAAACAGGGATTTGCCTTTAAGAGAATGTTCCTTTATTGCTTCAAATGCTTTACACGCATTAATTCATGTAATCTCTTCAACATATTGATACAACTATTCTCCCCATCTTATAGATGGGAAAACTGAGATGCAGGGAGATCAAGTGATATGCTAATTAGTGACAAATGCAAGGTTCATTTCTGGTTTATAATTCCAAAGAATGCTCCCAACATTTTATATGTGATGATTATATCATTGAATTCACAAGGTCGTTAAATTCATTCCAAAATGCAGAGGGAAGAATACCCCAAATAATGACAAACCGCTGATCTCAAAATGATAAATACTTCAATTGAAGACTGAATTACTTTTGTAGATTCAATTTCCTAAAGATTTTCAATTAATAAATATATGTGAGTGAATTTGCTATAAGCATGGTACAAGTTTTCACAATGGTCATGTAAATGTGATAAAATTTTGAATAAAGCCAAAGTTATTTCAAATTCCTAACTATCCATTGATCATGCAGAAGAAAGAAATAATTAATATGTTAAGAAATTGAGAGGAAAAATATGACAGAAATATATAGAGAGATGACACTATGTTTATTTATATATATTGATATAATAAATATTAAGAAATAGTGATATTTCCTATTGCATATGGTCACAAGTAAAGTGACTCTACTCTTGAGATAAAATCTTGATTTAACTATTTTTCCAGGACACACGCATTATTCAGCATAAAGAGAATCACATTTTTCCTCTTAACAAAAGAATTGTGTGAGAAAGCATAAATTCATCCCAAATACTGTTGTTTGACATAAGTAATTTTTATGTATTTTGATTCAGAATACTTTGTACAGTACATATTTAAATATAATATTTTAATCTGTTTTATTGCTGGAAAGACAGTGATTTTTCTTAGAGTGATATTTTTTACCCTTTGGTTTGGTTTGATTCTACAGGAAATTCCAGTCACCTTTAATTTGTACTATTTTAACATTTTACTATATTTCTCACCCCTTTTGAGAAAAAAAAATTTCTTTTTCAAAATTTATGAGATTCCTTTATAACTTCTTTCTAAAAAAAAAAAAAAAAGTCAGTTTGCAATTAATTCTCTTACAGATAGTTTATGAAATTAGTGCTGACTCTGTCCCTTCCTTTCTACGGTTTGTGAGGCCTTAAAATGTAATTTAAGAGGTGAGATTATAAGCACTTCCTCATTCCGGAAAAAGCAAGAGGAAGAAAACTCGTCTCAGGAAATATAAAAGCCTTAGAAGAATGATGATTTTGTAGGTATTGTGAGGAGAGGGTAGATCTTGTATGAGTTGTGTTTTTCAAAATAGACAGTGGCAGTTTGTTAGGTTATAAATTCAAATGTGGTTTCAACAAATTCAGGTCAATTTAAATCATGAGGAATCTTCACAGAGCACCAGTTAGGTCATACCTACCATTACCAGGAGACCATTAAGCAAGGAGGCACCTTCTCAGCGGGACACCAAAGACCAAGGTTACAGGGATTATAATCCTTCATTAGTAAAAAGAAAAAAAGCACAGTGTAGTATAATGGACAGAACTAGGCTTTTAGGCAGAGGTACAAGTGACCCAGTGGCCCTTTTATATCATCTCAGCCAAGCTTTAGTCTTCTCTTGAAAAACCCCTCACCTTCCAGAACTCCTGCGGCTCAGTGTGTGTGTTTTCCTCTACTTCTTAGATTTGTTCCTTGTTTTCCAATAAGCTATGTGTGTGTTGGGGCTAATCTTAATCAGGGCTTTCCTTTACCTCCCTTGTGTAAGAATTTAGGATATGTAAAAAATTTAAAGACTCTTCCAACTTGTATAATTCTCTAAGAAACTTTTGAAGATGCAGGGCAAAAGTGGATGACAGAATTATAAAACAGAACATATGTGACCAAAATCAAAATAAGATATTTAAGATTGTTAAAAAAAAAAAAAAAAAACTTACTCAATCTTTTACTCACATTTCAGCTTTGAAATTAAATAAGCCACATAAATGGTCATAATTTTCTTTTACAAAGATGATTTCATCTGCAATGAAAGTGGTAACCGGAGGAACATGGGACACGTTATTTGAACCTGGGCATTCATGACATTATTCACCCCACCCTTTCCAAAGCACACCTAGTTAATCAATGGGAACACTCTCAGAGACTAGATTTGGGTTTAGAATATACCGGTCACTGTATTTAACCCATTTAATCTCATTACCCTTCAAGAAGATAATTAATTTTAATTTCACTGAGTATCCTAAGGCTCAGATAGAAAAATCTCTTGTCCAAGACTAGGAGTCATTGGCAGGCAGTGGAGGCAGCAACAGCCTTCCTTAATTGTTTTTGGTTCCAACACTCCAAGAGCTGTGCTATTGACCTCTACATTGTATTGCCTCCCCTTATCCAAAGAATTAAGAGAACTTTAAAGAATGCGAATCCAAACGAAACCTCAGTGTTCTTTCACTCATTTCTTTTAAAGTGCTATTGAGTACCTGTAATATTCTGGGCACAGTTCTTGATGGAGGGGATGTTTCAGTCAATGTAGCAAACAAGGAATCCAGTATGTGTGCTTGAAAGGGAGACAGATAATAAGATCAATAATTAAAATGTAAGATATATAAATGGGAAATGCTACAGAAAAAAACAAAAAGAAAGAAATTCAGGGGAGGAGAGATTATAAATTAGGCAGTGGGCAGGGACATTCTCATAGAAAGCCATATTTGAATGAAGAAGAATTGAAGGAAGGGAAGAAATTGGGGGAATAACCTTGTAGGCAGAGAAGGAGCAAGTGACAGGTGGGAAGCCTGTCATACTGGTCAGGACACTGAAGTGAAGATGTCATGTGATAAAATACCAGGAGATACATTCAGAGAAATGAGGCCTTGAGAGAACAGATTGAGTAGAATCTTCTAAGGCATAATAATGGGTCTTGTATTTTGAGCAAGACAGGAGACAACTGGTAGGCTTTGACAAAGGAGTAAGTTAAGTGGTCTGGTTCTGTGTGTTGACTTAGTATCATTGAAATGTTGATATTTTCCTGGTGAGACAGAGTTACAAATACATATTGCAACTGTAATGAACTCAGAAGTATGGTGTTAAGGGCTGACTTGTGTTCCCCAGTTTCACATGGTGAAATATTAATCCTAGTACCTCAGAATGTGACTGTCTTTGGAGATCAGGTGTTTAGAGATGACTAAAGTAAGGCCATTAGTGCGGACCCTACTCCAATATGTCTGTTATCTTTATAAGCAGAAGCGATTAGGATATAAGATATTTGAAGAGGCACCACAGATGCACACAGAGGACACAGCAAAAGGCAGCTGTCTACAAGCCAAGGAGAGAGACCTCAGGAGAAGCCAACCCTGCTGGACCCGACATCTAGATCCTGGACTTGTCTCTAGAAGCAGAGAAAGTAAATCTTTGTGTTTATACCATCCAGTCTGTGGTATTTGGTTACGGCAATCCTAGAGAACTAGTAAATAGGCCTTAGGAAACGACATAGCACACATATTACTTCCCCGAATCCTTAGTGTTTGTTCTTAGTCAATGGATGAGATAAAAGAAAGATCCAGGATGATGAAATATTAGGTTTTTAATACTAGTACTGATACTAACACCCCACAATACTTTTGAAGGCCCGCCAAAATGTTTAACATCTGCCTTAAGGTAAGCAACTGGTTAGGAACCAAACAGTGAAGGAAGAAAGACGATGGATTAAGACAAGGTCTGAACCCCACAGATGACTTGCTCATTGTAAAGAGAAAAATGTGTCTTTAAAGGGGAGAGATCTGGTTTCATTTGCCTTAATCAAGGGATCTAATGGTGGTAAAATCTGACATTATGTGAGGATGGATGTGATGCAATATGAAATACTCAAAATACCACGAATAAGATACAATGTCACTTATGAGGTATTCTTGCCAATAATGTTTTACCCTTAACTTTGATCAGGTCTGTACATTTAAATTTTGATTTCCAGAAAATATAAGACATAGGGGAGCATGTCAACCTATGCAGTGAGGAAGCAATAAAACAAATTCAGAATGTGGATTGTTTTATGTGAAAACTTGTCTGCACTCTTCAAAAAGTGAATGTTAAAAAGAGCACGCATGTGTGGAGGGAAGTTCTGCTAAAGTGGCCTAAAGTGATATAATAACATGCACAACGTGCAAACCTAGAATGGATTATTTGAGTAAAGGAAAGAACTAGAAAAATAATCCTTGGAATAAGGAGAAAAATAAAATATAAGATTTTTGTTAATTTTAAAGAATTTAAATGTGAAAATGTGATCTCCACATTTCGTTAGGTCACTAAATATGAAATGTCAAATTTTGAATCAAAAGTTTATTATATCTCAAATAAGAAGCAGGCAGGGCACAGTGGCTCATGTCTGTAATCCTAGCACTCTGGGAGACTGAGGTGAGTGAATTGCTTGAGCTCAGGAGTTCGAGAACAGCCTGAGCAAGACTGAGACTCCATCTCTACTAAAAATAGAAAAACTAGATGGGGCATTGTGATGAGCACCTATAGTCCCAGCTATTTGGGAAGCTGAGGCAAGAGGATCACATGAGCCCAAGAATTTGAGGTTGCTGTGAGCTAGGATACCATAGCACTCTGCCCAGGGCACATAGCGAGACTCTGTCTCAAAAAAATATACAAAATGAAAAAACAAAAAACCAAGAATCAATACAATTAGTCAAAGTATACACCTAAACTGTGGACACAGTTTTTCCAATTTAATGGTAGCTTGTGTGTGCCAGCAGCAGAGAAGCCTCAAGAACTAGTGGTGATATAATCACAATGGGCGTTTTCCATAGCTTGCTGAGGATTGAATATTTTTCACCCAAGAAGTGGCCCAAAGCCCAGAAGTGGTAGCCAGTTGGTGCAAGGTCTGCTGAATACAGTGGATGACAGAGTTTCTACATCCAACTTCTGTACTTCGAGCAGCATTGTTTGTGCACCAAGCACACTTTGCAGGAGAATTTCCCTGTGTCCATTAAGCAGTCTTGCTGCTTAATTGCAAGAATCATCATCATTTCATTCAGTTGGTTGCAGTAGATATCACTGTAATCAAACGACTGGGTTTCATGAAGCTGTAGTGGGTAACGCCAGCACTGGACCACCAGACACCATCAGCTTTTTTGATTAATATTCAGTTTGGGGCTGTTGATCAGCACTTCCTGGTTCTCCAACCCTTGTGGTGAATGCTTGGCCTTATCAAAAAGAATTCATTTTTCATCACATGTAACAATACGGTTTAGAAATAAATGGCTTACCTTTATGTTGTGGCAGCAAAGAAAGGCAAGCTTTGAGATGATTTCTCTTCTGATGCTCCTTTAACTCGTTTGGTACCCATATATCTAGCTTTTTTACCATGCCAATTTGTTTCAAATGGTCCAATATTAGTGGAATAGCAATGTCAAACCTGCTGCCAATTCACGTGACAGTTCAGATGGATTTGCTTGCCCTATAGCTTTGGGATCTCCCAAATGGCTCATTTTCAAGAGTTAAGTCACCAGAACAGAATTTCTCAAACTATACAGCTACTATGCATTCATTAGCCATATCCTTCTCAAACATTGCATTGATATTTTGAACTATCTACAAATTACAGATGCGCAATAAGCATTTTGAATGAAATGAATGAAAGAACACTTGAGGTTTAGTTGGGATTCATATCTAAGTTCTCTTAATTCTTTCTGTAAGAAATAGCAACGGTCTCACAAAGGCGATCACATAACGAAAGTGTTTGCTTGGCAGACAAACATCGATGCTGGTGATAATTACACTGGAAACAATTCATTTGATTTGGTCCTTTCTAAAACCAGCAGATAGTTTAGCAATTTATACATAACATATGATCTGATCAGCTGTAAAAAACCTAGTGTAGAATCATTCATTTTTTAAAATCTTATTACCTTATAAATTTTCTTTTTTTAATAATTTTTTTTAATAAATTTTCTATACCTAATGTGTCAGACATAAAAAATGATAAATTTGGACCAAAAGTTTCAGGTCTTAAAATAGTTTTAAAAGTTCATTTTTATTAGTAGAGGGATTGCTTTAAGCAGGTGAGAAATATTTTCCTATGAATTGAGGTAACAAAATTGAAGAAATTTTGACTTCATTTAACATGGGCAGGCCTCTAATAACAACCTGGTTAAATTGCCCAGGGAGTTTTAAAGACATAATAGGAAAAAATAAAATCCAATAAGAATGAAATGCTGTCTCCAAGAGTGGGTATAATTTAATCTCATTCCATAAAAGTAAGGAAGAAAGTTCATGACTTTGTCCCAGTAAGGAATCACATAAAACTTCGAAAATATCTTTCTTACCTAGATTCTAACTCTCTATAAGAACTCTTGAGAAAGCTTATTAAAGGCTTTAGATTTCAAGGCATAAATATAGTCTGAAATGGTTACTAAGGTATATTTAATAGATTTATTATTTCCATTAAAGAACTTATGTACCTGTCTACAATTTATCAAATTGATGGATACCCAGAAAATAATCTATGGTCTTTAATTGCCAAGTTCCCAAACCATAAACAATGATACAAAGATTAGAAGGTAAAAAAATCATTCCTTTGATCATGGAGTACAAACATTATGGTATTTTCACTGCCACACATATGCATCAAGATAAAAAAATTTATTCACATTCTGTACAAAATTGTATTGTTTAATTTCCTCAGAAAGTTAAAATACATTAATATTTAACTACTGTAATACTGAAGTACCCTCTTCTTTAAGAACAATTCAGTAGGACCAAATATATTGGTCATCATGAACATTTTGAGATACACAAAAAATGAAGAATCATTAAATCTAAAACAAATGAAACCCTCCCGGCAACACTGCAAGCCAAGGACATTGAAACTTTCCTGGGTGAATCAGAAAGGAAACTGATAACTGTGTTTCTTCAAAGTGAAATAATGGATCATAAGACTGTCTTAAAACTTTTGTTGTGACATAAGTAGATGGCATCCTGAGGTATCGCCTTCATGAAGTTCTACAATTCTATGAAAACTTTAAATTTGGGAGAGGAATGGTTTTTGTTTTAGCTTAGGAAAATCCTATAGTTTTGAAATGGAAAGCTGTAGTTTCACCTCTGAGCCAAAGACTCTGAAATCTTTTATCTACAGCCCAAGTTTCTCCCACATGCTAGCTCTGGTTCTCAACCTGCTTCTCCCCAAAGCGCCCCAAACTGAACATGTCTAAAATTGAAGGTGTGACCGTCTAAAACCATCCCGTCCTTTTTGTACCCTTTATCCTTGCACAAGACGGCCCCTACCCCTTCAGTTTTTTTCTTACAGCAAAAAACTTTGACACTATCTTAAATGGTTCTTTACTAAACACTTTGAATTTTTCCAAAAGTCATACCAAAAAAATTGATGTGAGATTGTGACTGAAGTATCTTCTTAGCCCTAGAAGTAAGCAACAGAGCAAGGCATTACAGCGATGACATCTATTTTCTTCAGATAAGACCCTCAGTTTTCTCCCAGATTCAAGAGAATTTATCCTGATGGTCTTTATTAGCCAGAGGTACAAGAAGGAACGGAAAGGAGAAAGGGTGGGTGTCATTTCTGCTGACATGCTGAGTATCTTACTTCAGGCAACTGCAACAAAATACCATCCACTGAGTAGCTTGTAAGCAACAGAACTTTCTTCCTCAATAGTTCTGGAAACTAGAACTTTGAGATCAGGGTGATGGTCAGGGTCTGGTGAAAGCCTTCTTTCATTTGCACGCTGCTGACTTCTCACTTTATCTTTATGGGGGAAAAAGAGAGCAAGAGGGCTTTGTGGGGTCCCTTTTATGAGAACATCATTCCATCCACGAGGGTTCCTCTCTCGTGACCTTATTACCTTGTGAAAGTCCCGGCTCCTAATACGATCGTGTTGGGGGGTGGAGTGAAATATGTGAATGCTAAGAGACTGAAGCTTCCATAACACAGAACGTGAGACTATAACCTTCCCCTCTGCTTCTCTTTCTCTTCAGAAAGAAGAACATTCAACCTTTCTGCCTCTCTCTTACAAGATCAGAGATGTCAAAATTTTTCTTCTCTGTATCACACTAAGTTGCAGACTGGAGAAGGACACGGGCTTGGCAGTCGTCGAGGCATCTGAGTGGTAGAGCCCCTGATGTTGTTAGGGTGCGAAGGGACATTGATAGGGTGAGAACAGAGCCCCTGGAACGGGGAGCACCAGGAGCCAGTCTAGGTTCCCACGAAAGGACCCCTGAATCTCGATTTCCCTTGTTTAGACTAGAGACTGGGGCCAAAATCGTATTTCTGGTTTTACTTCCACTACCCAGTAGAGGGCCAGGGGCATTCAGTGAGTCAGGGGTCCTCAGCAGTAAAAGGCTACAGAATGACCATATCTTCCAGGAAAACAGGAAGGAAAGGGAGCCCCAGCAAACTGGCAAATGGCTCACCACATCTCCCAAGTCAGAGGACAGCAATGGACAGCTTTGTACAGCCTCTAGATAAAAACAAATGTATCCACAAAAGAGAAGCAATACTTGGAAGTCTGTCGCATAGCCTTCCCACAGAGGAAAAAGAGCCGGACAGCTTTACCTTGAGAAGGAAAGTCCATGTACCAGGGAACAGTGAGCTTGCCATTAGTAACTTGTGTTGCCTCAGTAAGCAAATATCCCCGTCCCCCACACTCAGCCTTGACAGCAGCCATGGACTTGAAGGATAATAGCAGGAAACGGGAACTGAGAGGCCTGAAGAAAACCAGCCAACATCCCCTCCCCTGCTCTGTGCTGAAGGAATGGAACTTTGAGCAGAAGAAAAGGCTATTTTAGGAACCTAAAGTGTCTTCAATATTGTGTAATTATACTGAAATATTATGAAGAGAGTTGGCTTCCCAGGAGACAAAGAGTCTACAATTAGAAGCAGTTTGAGAAAGAAAAGGTTGCTCCATGCTTACATCAATATCAGTTGAGACATCTTAATCAAACCAATACATGAGTAATCAGGCGTCTAAATCTTTCCCAGATCTATTCTGCCTTCCTGGTCCTGTTGTAGCTGGCGCAGGCCAGGCTGTGGTTCCTACCTTTCACCCTGCTTGTTAACCAGTTCCCCTTCCTTTCTTCTAACCCAGTACTGCCCCAATTTTTCCATTACTTTTGCCTCTGTCTTTTCTAATTTACAAATCTCATTGTCACTCTTAGATGGTTTCCAACTCTTACTAAATCTAATTTTATACATTTTGCATGACATTCCAGGCGTTTTAAGATCCTACTTCCTGCTTACTCACTGATTTTCATCAGTGCCTCTAAATTTATACAACTGTAAACCTGAGCTTCTTAGAACCTGTGAACATTACTTCCTCTCTCTGGCTATATATGTTCTTATTTACTTTTCCCCTTTGCTTGAAATGCCAGAAATTTCTCCTAAGCAATACATCAATTTTGAAGGGTGGCTACATGCTGATAGCCCCAGCGACGGCTGTGATTTCTTCCGGCTGACTTAACTATTCTCTCCTAGGGACGTCTCAGCTTTGTACATACCATCATTGCCAAGACTGCTTCAGTGCTTCCTTGTCATGGTTTGCCATCACACAATAGTAAAAATTACTGTCCAAATTAATTAGATTTGTTTCATGAGAATCTACGAGAAGACTTTGAGTTCTTAATTATCAGGAAAAGTGTGCTTTTCTTGAACAACTTGTTGAGCTTTAATATAAGGATACTTACTGTGTTTCCCCGAAAATAAGACACTGTCTTATATTTATTTTTTTCTCAAGAAGACACACTAGGGCTTATTTTCAGGGGATGTCTTCCTCTCCATGCCAAAATACATGGTGTGGCATTTTGCAGACATGCTGCATAGCCACACCCATCACAAGGTCTTATTATTGGGTAGGGCTTATATTTAACAAATGCATAGAAATCCTGCTAGGGCTTATTTTTTGGGTAGGTCTTAATTTGGGGAAACAGAGTAATCTTGTATCTTTCTTCATATGATAATAAGGGCACTGAGCATACACTAGCAGATTAATTGCATTTTCTTGAATGAAGTGTTGATAGGTCTCTCTTCCTTTGGTCACTAGAAAGCTCGAAGAGAATTTATGATCTATCTTGTGCCATACAGGAGCTCATGGCATGTGGGTGCTGTATTAACCTTAGCACTGATTTATCTTCATGTCCTCCCCCACTTTTTCTTGTTCTTCATTATGCCTATCAATACTTTTATTTTTCCTTTTCAAATATTTCGATAGAATACCTATATGCCTCATTTTCCTCTTGAAAGCAAAATGAGTAAATAAGAGGTTGTCATGAATTCATTAGTTAATGGAAGAAGAGTGATAAAAATATACAACCAACATAACTTGGCAGAGATTAGTAAAATAGATCATTGAAGTTAGTGTTCTTGTGAGCATTGGGTATGGTAAATAAAGTTTTCTAATTCTACTTTGTTTTATATTTCAGATTAATGTGAGGGTAAAATAATTAGGTTTACATTGTTTGCATTTCTGGGGTAAAGTTCAAGTTGTAGGTGAGTGCTGTCTGCCCTTACATTGTGCCCGTTAGGTGAGAGTACTAATTCCACTTTTAATTCAACTTTCACTGTTACCTATGCTGCAGTTTGAAGTATAGATATTATTCTTTAAAAATTAAGTTTGATTTCATCAGAAATATGTTCAACTAACAGGCATGAACTTGTCAGGAAGATGACATCATTCCAATTTTACTACAGCAGACAGGTTTTTCCCTAAGAACTTTCATGATAAAGATCTGTAGTTACAACAAACTGCCCATCTGAATGTTCCCAGTCACAAAGGAAATGATTCCAACACCAGAACTGTTTGAGACTTCCTTAAGTATGCTTCTTGTTAGGTTATCTATACTCTTTCTACCTCAACTTGTAGATAAGAAATTGTTTGCTGACACCAGATGTAGAGAAAGTTTGTGCTCTAGGATAAAAAATAAATGAATAAATCTAAAGCCGTGATTCTTCATGCTAGTTTTATATTTAGCTATTTGATTTGAAAATGTTTCCAGGCATAAGCTCTACTGAAGTTCTTTAGAAGGGACATATAACCTCCAATTAAGAGCATATTCAGTAGTATTAAATTTCAAATTCTTTTGTTATAAAATCTACCGAGAAGGTTAGGCAACAGAATAAAGAAAGTCAGGGACCTTAATTGGACAAGCATTCTCTGAATAATCAGAAGATTTGGAGAGGGATGGAAAGCTTATATAAGAAATAATTGGTTCTTAGCCACTAAATTTCGGATTTGGTTTTGAAGTACAGCCAATTATACTTCTATGAATGTTCCTGCCAGATTTGGGGATATTTAAAAAGAAAGAGGGGCACTAGGGAAACAGAGAACATTGACTTAAAATAATTAAAAATTGGACTACACTATGTACAGTATTTGAATTCTGATAAAAAGTAATTAAGTTACTACATTCTGTCAGTGGACTGAAACCCGTAACATAAAAAGAAACAGCTGGGCATGACGGCTCGTGCATATAATCTCAGCACTTTGGCAGGCTGGAGTGGGAGGATTGCTTGAGGCCAGGAGTTCAAGACCAGCCTGAGAAACATAGAGAGACTCATGTGTCCACAAAAAAATAAAAAATAAAAAATAGCCCAGCAAGTTGGCTTGCACCTATAAGTCCTAGATCCTGGGGAGGCTGAAGTAGGAGAATCCTTTGAGCTCAGAGTTCAAGCTTTCAGTGAGCTATTATTGACTGAATAATAGCTCACTCAAGGTCGAGTGTCGCCCACTATACTCCACCTTGGGCGACATAGGATGACTCTGTCTCAAAAACAAACATACAGAAACACAAAACACACGTTGTCTTGATTCAACCAGAATGTACGTGTCAATCAATATTCTAAGAAATTTAATCTTTGACCTCATTTAACTATGCAATAAATCCAGTTGGAACAGAAGATGAGGATTATACAGACGAGAAGACTAAACTTAAGAGTGGTTAGGGACTTTCTCAAAGGTTTCCTATTAATGCATGGTTAAAGTAAAGAGTTAAAGTAAAGGCTGACATAGCCAGAAAAAAGGGAATAATTATGAGCTGGATACAGACTTGAAAATACTTTTACCACCCATTAGCTACATGGCTGTGGTAAATTATTTAGCTTCTTTGAGGATCTGTAAGTTGATAACAATATCTATCTCCTAGAGTTGTGGGAATGAAATGAGATTGCGTATCAGAAGTAAAATAGGTATTAAATAAATGTTTGTTCAATGTATTATTGAATAATTGGTGAAAAGTTCTACATAGTTTTTAATGTGGACTGAATAGATTAATATAAATGACTGCCTATCACTTATAAGTACTAATAAATATTACACAATGCTATATTACTAAAGTCTCTTCATAGGCATAGCTTTTATTATGACTATTACCATACAAAGTTTGGATTTCACATCTCAGTTACTGCTCACTAATTATCTCAATCAGAAATTATAAATAAAGCTGAATGTCGTGCATTTGTACTCCCTTCTCTGTGGTTACCTATCTACTTTAACTTCACATCTTGCTTGTTCTTGCCTAGTTTATTTTTCCAACATTACATACAGAACTACATTTTTAAAAAACCTGCCAGTAAATGTGGCTACTTTAAAAAACCTGCCTCTCTCTAATTGGAGCCAGCAATACCCCGTGTTCCCTTTCTGCCGGCTGGGCGTTATTTTCTTGTGTAGGAGAGATTTGACGTTGCCATTTCCAATTCATGAACTCACACGTCACTGTCACAGGCCTGGTTTTGATCTTTGAAGCACCTCTCCCTAAACCGGTATTCAGATTCCTTGCTTTTAAGGACAGGAGACCTGGTGCCTCCATCAGACGTTATTAACCTGAGGAGAAACACAAGTCCTGCCATGACAGATGTGGCTTGTGACATAAGCATGCTGTTGTCTCTCAGATTCTAGTCAGCCTGAAAGGGACAACCCAGCCTGCTGACTGGCATGGCATGTGCAGGAAACCAGCTGGACAAAGGGTCGAATCTGTTTCAAATTAGGGGAGCAGAAATACAGTAAGATGATTGCACTGTGATTAAATGAAAACAATTTATCAGCTCAATAAGTTGTCACACTATCTGTCACATAAATGAGACAGTAAAGCCGATTTGGTCTATAATGCCATCTGACGAAATGCAAACCAGGTCAGATTATTCATTTTTTAGATTCCCTGCTTTTATTACCTCTTTAGAAAGAATTTCAAAGTTTTAGTAGTTGTCATACAAGGTCCTTGCATTTTTGCTCTTTAATTTTCTGAAATCTTCTTTTAGGAGAGGACAGCTTCAAGACTGAAGCTGTACTCAAAAGACTATCATCTTTTCATTCATTTGAAGAATCAGTGAAACTTGAAGCGCCCTCTACTAGTAAGAGCTTCCGTTTGCTGAGGACTTATTATGTGCCAGGCTACACTCTTTATAGGCAGTCACTTTTAATCCTCGTGGCGACGATAGCAGATAGGTTTTATGATACTCATTTTAAGGATGGAAAAACTGTGTCAAAGAAAAATTAGGTAATGTACTCAGGATCACACAACTGTAAGTGTAAGATCTGGAATTTAAACCTGGGTCTGTCTGACTCCCAAAACTATGGTTTTCATCATTTACTCTTCATTTGGATCCAATTCAATTAAAAAAGTATTTCCTGAGTACCATTATCCAAATAGCATGGGGAATTCAGAGTAAGCACACCGACAGATTGAAGTTGGTATGAGCAACACATAAAATGTAGTCTAGGCAAACAGGATATAATTATTAAAACTGAAGTTCAGTCCCACTTCACCGGTTCAAGCTAATAAAATATAACTATCTAAGCTTACTTTCCCTGAAGTGTGCTGCTGAGTAGACAAAGCGGGTTATAGGCATAGATAGCTTATGAGATAACTGAACAATGTTTCAATTCACCAGAGGCAACTTCTATTCTGATGCTGGACAGCCAGGGAGAAAAGGAGCACAGGCAGTTCTGGGCAGGGATTTTGAGCTGCACGCACACAGCCACCGTGGGGTTCCTGATTTGCTGGTTATGGGTTTCTTGCCTTTTAGCTCAAGTCCTCCTGTCTTTGCCCTGAAAGTGTTTCTCTTTGCCAGCTGGTACAATGCCCTGACCCTAAAAGATATGGGGACCAGGCAGTAGTACAAGAGGAAGGGGGGTCTCTTTCTGTTCAGGTGCTGTCTGTGTCACTGTCTGTGTCGCTGCAGCTCCTCTTCTGTTGGTGTGGGGGACTCACTGGTGCAGACCCACCCAAGAGTTTGCCAACACAATCACCAGCATCTTCCCAGGGAGTCTTGCCTGCTCATTAGTAGGCAGCTTCTCAGCAAGTAGGCACCCCAGTAGGTGACTTCCAGCTTACAGTTACGGCCTGAAGCACTCAGCAAACTCAGCCCCCAGGGGCACAGCCACACTCCTCGAAGAATTCTGGATCTCGGCCTTGGAGCAAGGGAAGCTCCTCCAAGTTTGTTCTTTCTTCCGACATTCCCTCTCAGCTCCAGAATTAGAAGTTGTTCTATTATCGTTTTCTGTATTTTTATCCATGCCCCTCCTCAATGCAAACTCCTCTGTACTTTTTTCAGATTCCTAATGCAATTGCCTGTTTTCAGAATTTCTATTAATAATTCATTTAAATTTCTCCTACACATCTTGACACACTGCCCTGTATATTTTGACTACCATAGTTATGGATTAGTTTGTATCACTCATGGAGTGATTTTATTCGTACCTTGATCTTTTTGAACTTTTCGGGGCTCTGAGCCCCTGAAGGTCCTTCCTTGGAAGAGTCCTAGCATCTCTTGGTTTTTCCCTGGCCACCCCCTGCTGGAATTCAGGGCCACTGCCGGGCTACTGAGGTCTTCCTTCCTCTGCCTATTGCCGTAGCCTAGGCCAGCCTCATCTTTTGAAGGAGAGTGGCCTTGGTGTGATTTCATTCTTTTGTTGCCAGCTCGTTACAGCTTATCCTTGCTCTGGTTCCCAAGCCCTCAGTCCTGCTGCCCAGGCCATCTGGGCACCCATGCACACATCCTCTTTTGCAGCCTTTCCACACTAATCCCAGGGGGTGCAATTATCCACCCACAAAGGACCTCCATGTTGTGGGACATCTGTCCAACACGGAGAGTTCATTCCACAGTTGGTGGTTCCTCTAAAAAGATTGAGAATCATTTTAAAAGATGGAATGAGTGGCCTAGCCACCCTGAATGAGTCATTTTTTCATTCCTTCCCATCGAATCAGTCTTCCCCAGTACGCATTTAGAATTTTTTACACACACGCTCATGCATACCACCCCCACCGCAGGAATGGTTATCTGCTTAATACAGATTTTCCTATTAACTTGCCTTCCCTTTTCTACTAGACTCTAAGTCCTGAATGTGAACTCAATCCCTTACCTATTTCTGTCTTTTCTGCCCTACCAAATGTAGTGTTTTTGTGTGATCAGTGTCTGAGTATTTGTTCAGTCAGAGAGTGAATGAACTGCATTATTTTTAACTCCAAAACATTAAGCTGCCGTAGTCATATAATTAATGGTTCCATTTTAAAAACAAACCACTGAGAGTAATGGAAGAAAGACTCCAAAAGTGCTATGTAGAGGCTGCTTGGAAACAATCAGTCATTCATAAAAGCATTTATTGAGTACCCCGTAGGTATATAGAACTGTGCTAGGGTCACAAAAATAAATCACATAAATGTCTGAGATTACAGATTCAAAGTCTACTGAGGATGACCAGTGCATACACAGATGTTTATTTTTCAGTGTAATGAAGATGAGTATGAAATAGAGCTTGCAGAGGACATGTAATCCCACCAACATAACACTCAATACACTCGAGTGCAATTGCTGGTTGAACAATTGCCTTCTTTAAAAGATGCTAAGTTCCATGAGGTCAATGGCTCTGTTTGCTATGTTCACTACAGTCTCCTAAGGATCTAGTGGGGGTGTTGGCACCTACGGGCACTGACTAATCTTCCAGGAGAATGAATGAATGAATGTACACTGCTGCAGCTCCTAAGGTCGGGGAAGCACAGAATTTTAATTTGCAGTAAGTTATAAAAGATCAGACTGGGGCCAGAGAGAAGTTATTAGCTCCAACACCTACTAATGGGGTAGACTGAGGTGATACCTATCTAGACCTTGGTTTTCACAACTATGAAATGGAAGAACTACTATTACCTCATTCGTAGCTTTATTATAAGAATTAGGATAATCACATTTAGGCACACTGCCTAATGTATAGTATGTACTTATTAAACACTAACCATATTATAAATATTATTGTTCTCTGTATTTTTATCTGTTTGTTACTCACAAAGAAAGAGTAGGAAAAAAGTGTCAATACTTCTTCTCAATGTGAATTGATAATAGTACTTCGCGTTTGTAGACAAGAGGATAAAGGGGGTCCCTGAACCTTCCCTGGAGATGAGAATAATTACTACTAATGATTTTCACCATCTGAAATTCTCATATCTAATAATCTTCACAACTTGACATTCGAAGGCTTTTATGGCCTATTTAACGTTTCTATATGAGAAGTTGATGACGACAAATTAAGTGTATCTTCTTAAACTCAGATTTAGTTAAATTGATTAAGCCATTTCTTACAAAAAATAAATGGTTCTCACTTCATATTTAGAAAATATAAATAATATTTGTTTCTAATTTTTCTTTCAGGGATTTATCTCAAGAATCAACTACTGGGTATATGCAATATTCTCAGTACAAACTTGTCAGTGTATACAGACTAAAGCTGGAAGGCCAAATATCTAATAGAATTGGTTGAACACATTACAATTTAATGGAATACAATGATGCCATTAAATGTGATGGTGTAGAGATTGTTAGCACCATGAAACAGGGTTTAAAATACATTAAGTAAGCAGATTTAAAGCTGTATATACATTAAACACATATAAATGTGTATACATCTGTGTATATAAACATCTGTATTTATAAGAATTGAATATTTTATTTAATAAGAAGAAAACCCTTTCAATTTTATTTTTAGAGGATTTTTCATGATTTTATATGTATACTTGATTGTAAACAGCACTTTTACAATATAACATAGCACTACATGCTTTCAATATTGTGACTCAAGAATTAAGGGCTTCCTTTAGGAGCTTTGAAATAATTTTTTCCTCAAAGGTTCCATTTTGAAAGGCTTAAGTAAGGAAACAAGTGGAACAAAATCTAGTGACCAATACATTTGTGCCTATGTGAACTACCGTAGCTATACAAATGTATAAAGATATAATTAAGTACATTGTTTTATTTTAAAAGTTTTAGAAGTTAAATTTATATAGACAGCTGGTTTGGTAATTCTGAACTTTCATAGAGCAGCAAGACTTACTGTTATTTAACCCTCCATTTTGCTTCTTCATATATTTCCTTTTTAAGAAAGTAAACGGATACATATTATTTGTAATAGGTCCATTTGGTTGTCAATAGGCATCTAGGTTAGTCAGAATAATCCCCCTCCTCTGAAAAATCTACATTCTAATGTTTAATTCCCCAGTCAGGAAAAGTTTACCTTACATGGCAAAAGGAAATTAGAGACACAGACAGAATTAATTTGCCATTAAGTCGACCTGAAAATAGGAAGATCGTCTTGGATTGTCTGTGTGGACAATATAATCACAAGCTTCCTTAAAAGTGGAGGAGGATATAGGAGAGTCAGAGTGATGCGGTGTGAGAAGGAATTAGTGCTCTTCCTTGGCTGGCTTTGAAGATGGAGGAAGAGTCTGAGCCAAAGAATGCAAAGAACCTCCAAACATTGGAGAAGGCAAGACCGGGGTGAGGGGGAGGGGGCTTTGTGTTACACTCTCCAGAAGGAATGCAGACCTGTGTACACCTTGATTTTAGCCCAGTGAGACCCATGTCAACTTGTAATTTATAGAACTGCAAAAACATTAATTTGTCTTGCTTTAAGCTATTAAGTTTGTGGTAATTTTTTATAGCAGTAGTTGAAAACTAATGTCATTGCCAAATTAACAAGTGCAAAATCAATTTTTTACCTTTTGTGAGTTTTCCCACTCAACAGACAGCATTTGCTTTCTTCCAGGTGATGAAGTTATAAACTTTTGAGTCATTATTCGCTTCTTCCCTTTCAAATCCAATCTGAAAAGATTCTGGGGAGCTCTACCTTCTAAATTTGTACAGGATTAAAGTCTTTCTCCCCATTTCCACCTCTATCAAGTTCCTCAAATATCTCAATACTGGTTCTGATCTCCCAGTTTCCACCCCGGCCCCATCCTAGACTCTTCCTCTGATGACAGACAGAATGAGGTCTTGGAAGATGTTGTTCATTTCATGACACTCTGCTCAAAATTTTGCCCTGGCTCTCCATTCTAATGAGGAAAAATAGTTCTTATATCACCCACAAGGTCCTGCGTGCCTTGACCCCCATGGTATGTTCTTTACCATATTTACCTCTGTTGGACTGTGCCCAACCTATTGTCCTGGTCACTGTTTCTAGAACATTGGAAGCACATACCTGTGGGAATATTTTCCCTGGTGGGTGGAATGCTCTCCTCAGATGTCGATGCACATGGCTGTCCCCACTGTTGTGTTGTTGTTGCCCCTGACCCCATGCCTAGAGCACCCCTCTCCCAGCACCCTGCATCTCCTTGTTTTATTTTATTCTTCTCCTGGCCCTTATCACCACTTGCTTATTTGTTTTCTGTGTCTTGCCCCATTTGAACATAATTGCTAGGAGAGAGGAGATGAGACCTATTTTTGTGAGTGTTCACTGCTATATTTCCCTTGTCCAAATCAGTGTCTGAGTCACAGGAGGTGTTCAGTGGATATTTTTTGACAGACGAAGTAACTGATGCTTACATTTTTCATCATACTCTTCATCTTCTTAGTAGCCTTCAGTCAACTGCTTGGCAAAACTCAAAAAGCAATTAAATTTGATGTACTGAATGAATGATTTGTATTCATGAAGGAAATCTTAGAGATCACAGAAGAAATTGAAGAAGGATGATAAAACCCAACCACTAAAAGAAGCCCAAATTTCAAATTATGTCAGGGTATGAACTCTGGAACCAGACTGTCTGGAGTCAAATTCTTCCTAATTCTGCCACTTAGAACATGTCTTATCTTAGGGAAATTACTCAACTTCCTGTGGCTCCATTTCTCATTTATAAAATAAGAATAATAGTACCTATCCCATAGTGTTGTTTATTATGAGGATTAGAGGAGCTGGTGTCTGGTGTTTGGTAATGCTTCCAATAGTGCCTAGCCAGAAGCAAGTTTTACATGGTAGATTTTTAAGTTAACAAATAAGCTTTCTTTTTCCATTATGTATAATTTTTCAGAACACAGAAAAAGAAAACCCTTTCAAACCATTGTGTACAAAATATAACATTAAAATTAAACCTAAAAAAGGATAAATGCCAAAGATCATACCATAGAGTCACTGCACATTGAAACAGAAATGTAAAAATCACATAAATAAAATATTAACAAATAATTTAGCTGTGTGTTTAGGGTATGGTACAGAATAATGAAGTGTAATTCAAACCTGGAATTCAAGGATAATTCAATCATATTAAATCTATTAATATGGGAGGGACAATATGATCCTAAATGATAATGAGGGTTATTTGACAAATTCAATTTCTGTCCTTAGTACTGGAAAAAAATACCCAATACTTTGTAAGTATCTGTTCTTTTCAGTGTTTTAGACACTAAACTTTATTGTAAAAATCAGGCTGAAAATAGAGGCACCACCAGTTCAAAAGACCATTTAATATAATAAACATAATGTAGTATTTGTGTCAACTTATGAAGCAGTATTCAATAAATACTATTATAAAATTCTAGAAATGAACTGTATCTTGAGGAAGAAATCTGGAGAAAATTTTCTGAGATTTTAAACCTAAACTCTGAGACAAAATTCACTGTTAACCTATAGCAAATATTAATATTACCATGTAGGAGCTAGGTTATAATAATTTTTACTCATATTAAATTTCTTAGAATTAGGATTGATTTATTTATTGCTATTGAAAAGATTTGAATTGTGTTTGAGGTTTAAATTGAATTGAATCTTGCTTCAATAATTGCAAGTGTCTTGGAATTATTATTATTTTTTAATTCTTTTAATTAAATCCATTTTCAGAAGTGATGAAATCACACTTTGCTCTCTTGTGACAATTTAACAAGAAAGGAAATATTGATAAACTACTCAACCTGACCTTTGTATTTCCCACTGTAATGGATGGTGTTGAGGGGGTACCCAAAATGCACCCCCTCATAGCCTTTCTGATGGAGCACTGATTTACCTGGTAGTATATTGCTCCCCACATAGCCTACCTGCCCAAGTAGAAGCCGACCCCACCCCAAGACCAGGGAGTTCACACGGTTGGTCTAAGGCAGAGTTCCCACACATTTTGGTCCCAGGAATCCTTTTCTACTCTTAGAATTATTGGGGATTCCCTTTTTTTGTTGTTTATTTAGATTGTACTTACTGATATTTACTATAATAGCAGTTAAAAGAGAAATTTTAAAAATATTTAAAAATATTTAATTGACTGATACACTGAACGCCCTGATTCCACCACTGGACAATTCATCCATGTAACAAAAATTTGCTTGTACCCATTAATCTATTGAAATTAAAAAAAATAATAAAATTATTTTAGGTTAACAAAAATAACTTATTTTATGAAAAATGGGTCTCAGGGACCCTCATAAGTCTCCCTGATGCCCATGTTGGTCTAATTGCTCATCACACAAAGATACAATTATTGAGACAAGGAGAATTGCCAAGGAAGAGAGGGAATTATTAATAACAAAAGATGTCAGGAGAATGGGAGAAGCTTCCTCAAATTGGTCTCCCAACAAAGGAGACCACGGCCTTTTTACTGAGGGGGTCTGTGCCTTGGAGCAGATCGTGGCACAGGTAAAACAGAGCTCCTCGCACTGGGGACAGAGGAGTCTCGGCTTCACCTGCCCTGAACCCTTCAGAATTGCAACTGCTTTCTCTTGCCGAAAACCTACCATTTCTAGGAAACAACTCAAAAGGTCAAGTAGTTTGTTAAAAGGAAAGATTATTTTTAAAAAGCGTACAGAGGTCATTGACATTTGTTCGTAGAGCTGGTTACATCCTGACCACCTTTGGAAAACTGCAGATCCAAAATAATTCCTCCCTCTGTCCAGTGACTGAGGGGCTTGAAAATACAATCAGGCACAAAATATGGGTCACTCCAGGGGGTATGAGCCAGTTCAGGCCAGTGAATCTGGAGAAGAACTTTACTGAGGGCTTCTGAGAAGTAAGTTTTCTCTGTTAGGGTAAATCCACCAGAAGAGGTGGTCTCTCTTTTCCTTTGAGTGTTGTGACATCGGAAAGGAACATAGATAACAGCTCGTCTGCAAGGGCCTCAAGAAACATACATAACAGCTCGTCTGCAAAGGCCTCAGTTTATACCTGTTATCCTAAAGCTGCTACTAATAGCACTGTCTTTTTTTCTTTCTATTTTATTGAGACAGTCTCACTTTGTCACCCTTGCTAGAGTGCCATGGTGTCATAAATCAAAGCAACCTCAAACTCTTGTGCTTAAGCAATTCTCTTGCCTCAGCCTCCCATGTAGCTGGGACTACAGGCACCCACCACAATGCCCAGCTATTTTTAGAGACAAGGTCCTGTTCTGCCTCAGGCTGGTCTCAAACCTGTGATCTCAGGCAATCCACCTGCTTTGGCCTCCCAAGTGCAGGATTACAGGTGTGAGCCACCACACCCGGCTGCATCTCTTTCTACTCTCCGGAATCTCCCAGTTCAAGTGATAGTTTCCCTAGGGACACAGATATGAAAAAAAGAATCGCCATAGATAATTTTCCAGCATGAAGAAAGCAGAAGGCAAAGGTAGTGCTCAAAGCCATCAGAGAAGAAGCAACCAAGAAAATCATAGCCAATAGAGCCACAGAGGCATTTGCTCTGAAATCACTCTGGCTAGATTACTAAACTAGATCCCTATATCAATTTGTTTCCCACTTGGAAAATCAGTCTGAGTTGAGGCCTCTAGTACTGATACCTGAAGGCAACCTAACCGGGTACTTCTGCCTCTGAAGTGACAGGTCAGAGCAGCTTTGGGTGTATTCTTCCAGCCTTTTCCTCAGCCCCGCAACATGTATAGTCACATTTCACATGACAGGTTTTTGGTTGAAGTTTTTCTTTATAAAAATGAGGTTACTACACATACGTTTAATAACACATAGATCTCATGCCATGATATCTCATCACTTAAATGTATTTTCCACTATTCTTGGAGATACAAGTTGTTTCTAGATTATGCTCCTGTTGATATTGTAGACGTAATTATTTTTATAAGCATATGCTTTATCTGTTTGTTTTTTTTTTTGAGTTAGAGTCTCACTTTATCACCCTCAGTAGAGTGCTGTGGCATCACAGCTCACAGCAACCTTCAACTCCTGGGCTTAGGCGATTCCCTTGCCTCAGCCTCCCCAGTAGCTGGGACTACAGGCGCCTGCCACAATGCCCGGCTATTTTTCGGTTACCGTTTGACTGGGGCTGTTATCCTACCACTGAGCCATAGGTGCCACCCCTTTATCTGTTGTTTTTATGATGAAAGGATAGATTCCAAAATCTGGGGATGTTTGATCAAAGGATATGCAAGGATTATGATTCTTAAAAGTACTTAGGAAAAACATTAAACAGAGAAGTATTAGGAAAAATAAAAACTTCTTTTAGACATACCTGAAGCAGTAATGATCTGAATTAGGGTACTTTTTTCAATCTAATGTTTAGGTTAGGGATGGAAATAGGTTTGGAATTTCTTTAATTGACATCCTTTATTGTCACCTAACTCTTCAATTTGCCCAAATGTTTTAGGAACGGAATGTGGATGGGGGAGCCAAGAGGATGTAGCCCCTTCATTGGAGAAGTGTTGTGTCCACACTTGGCATGCCGAGGACTTAGATTTATCTGATACACATAATCAGTAGCTATATAAAATATTATTCCACATGTATTTTATTTTAAATGACAATAGATGATTTTATCAGTAACTAGAAATATAATTCTTCAAATTAAGATAGAATAAAGTAGAATAAAATAGAAGGTTAAACTCTTCAAAACCATTTTCTATATTACTTTATCAGGCATATAAGAAGACAAAAGCCTAATAATATCTCTTCATGGCACAAAATGAATACGTTATTTTCAGGTTCTTGGGTTGATAACCTATATGAGTGAGTAAAAGGAGTTTTGAACCGATTATCAGATTATTTGTATTATTATTCATGTAAAAAATACTGTGCCCTGCATTTTATGCCAATGTCCACTTTATAAAAGATGTGGTTTTAAGTTTCTGTCTAGCTTTTTTTGGCCCCTAGAGAATGGAAAAAAGGCTGGAGCAGGCAGACGGAAGAAAATGGAGATAAGAAGTTATGTTTACCATAAATATTTCACCAATTTCTTTGAAAATTTATCTTCTAGTTGGAGGGCATTAGCAGTTCATCCAGCCACATATTCATTCTTATAGAGTTCAAAGACTACTCTGAGCAGTTTTATATTTATAGATTTTATTTATAAATTTATTAAAGAACCCAAGACATGGTAAAAGAGCATTTTTATTTTTTGCTAAGAACATTCAGTCATATTGAAATTCTGCCTTGAATAGTTCAATTAATATGTATATATGAACATGAAATACATACACTTAGTACAACATGAAAAATATAAACAGTCTAAGATTTCTTTTATACTCTCATCTGTTTCCCAAGATCACTACTTTTAGCAGATATCTTTCCAAAGCTCGATAAGAATGCATATATATTGTGTATTATTGCTTTTTATACAAATGAAAGCCTACTATACCTACTTACCTACTAAGAGGATCATACTTTTTCTCACTTAATACTGTATTGCATAGTTTTAATTCAGTACATATAGATATGCAATTGTTTTTAACCAGATTACCTCTACTCTATTACGTTGTTCTCTTATTGTTAGACATCTACATTGTTTTTTCTACTGCTATTCTAAACAAACTGTAAAAACATCTTTGTTCATGCAACTTTGGGAAACTTCTAGAAGCCAAAGATATAAATTTTACTTTTTGACACTATTGCCAAATGACCTTCAATGGAGGTTGAATCAGTTCTAACTGTATGTGAGTTGTTGTGTCCCTCTGCTTTCAGCTACAAAATGTTTTAAACTTTTTGATATTTGAAAATCCA
>CAUYQV010010251.1:0-12862 GCA_963574575.1 Galagoides demidoff
GGCATCACAGCTCATAGCAACCTCCAACTCCTGGGCTCAAGCGAGTCTCCTGCCTCTACCTCCCAAGTAGCTGGGACCACAGGCGCCCACCACAACGCCGGGCCATTTTTTTGGGTTGCAGCCATCATTGTTGTTTGGCGGGCCGGGCTGGGGATTCAAACCCACCACCTTAGGTGTACATGGCTGGCACCTTAGCCGATTGAGCCACAGGCACTGAGCCTCCATACTATATTTTTTTATAGTAAGTGTTCAATAAATGACTGACAGGTTTAAAGGCACTTCCCTGTTCTGAGATCGCTGTACCTCAATTGTCAACGTACCATGCTGTAAGTTACAGAAGTTCTACCATCCTTGACATTCAGGGAAATGGTTCTGTTACCTAAATTACCATGTTTTCTATTGTTTGTCTTCTCATAAAACAATATAGAATGTGCAAATAAAAATTCCCTTTACTCGGGCTTTTAGATGTTCTTATGAAAGTGAATTTAGTGTGATAGTGGTTAAATTAACGCTATGTAATTTTAAGCCAGAAATTGAGAAAGTGGATTTGAAATCTTTCCCTCCCTCCCTCCCTCCCTTTTCTTTCCTGTTGAATGCTCTTGGGAGCTGTTGTTAATGTCAGGGTTGTTACCCTGCCCGTGTTGTATCCGTGGCTGTAGCTGAGCATTTTGTTGGCTTTCCGAAATTTCTCGCGATGCTTCTTGTGAGGTCCAGGAACGTATAGTTTTGCGGTCTGATGTATTTTCATGGTTGCCAGATAAAATTGATGCCTGGCACTTTTTCTAGGAAAAACACATTGAGGCCTTTCCAAGTTGATTTGTAGGAACTTAGTGTTATTAGAACTTTGTGGCAAAACTTTTTCTCAAGTGGCAAAAGAAATAAAGGAACTTCAGTTTTGAGGGCTGTTAACAGCACCTTCCCTTAGTGCCAAAGCTGGGAACGTTGACAAAGGGCTGGATTGTTAATACGGACTTTCTACAAAAATAAGCAAGTAGGGTACCTGGGCTTAGAAGATTTACCAAGACAGTGAAACGCAGTTTCAGCTGCTGATACAAGGCTAGACCCCCAAGCTTTTAGAAAAAGGTACTTCCCCCGCCCTTTATTTTTGAATACCATTTCTCAATCTGGTAACCAGAGAAACTACTCTGGGGTTAACTTTGAGGTTTGATTGCTGTTTACTTTCCTCGCTGTTTTCTGGAGAGAGGGAGGGGAGGGGTTGGGAGAAATAGACCCTTGAAAAAAAAAAAAAAACGAGCTTCCCAGTTTACACAGGCATATTTCAATCCTTTTCTTCATTTATAACAAAGTTTGAGATTTGCTAGTGAAGAAATGAGAGCGATCACCTGACCGTATGATGAGTTACTTTTTCTTTAAATGTACTGGCTTCTCCTTTAACACCGACAGGCTGGATAACAAGTTTTTACTTGTTGGCAGAGCCGTTAAGCCTCAGAATGCTCTTGGAACAAAATGACTTCTTTTTTTTTTTTTAAATGGTTCGTTGAAATTATAAATTTGGGAGGAGTAAACATTCTGCATTTGGAAGAAGTATTTAACCTACAGAACTTCAAACCCAACTTTTTCAAAAGACTTCATGTTTAATCAGCAGGTTAATGGGGCCCCAGGAGAAAGAGCTATTAGGGTTTACTAAAGACGTAAAAACTAAGGCTCAGCCAGAGATGACTGGAAGTGACTTGACCTTGGTTTACATATTCAAGAGCAGGAATGAATTAGCTCCGCTAGATATTTCTAGGAACCAGTTAAGGGAGAATGAAGTGGATGAGAATGAGGAGAAAGTGTGTGTGTGCGCGCGCGCGCGTGTTGGTGTCCGTCCATCCCAGGGAAGAGGAATCTCACTTATTTTCCGTTCTTTCTGCTTGAGAGTTTTCAAACCGAGCTCCCGCAGGGGGCTGGCACTGACGTCTACGCCGTGCACCCTGGTGCTATCTAGAGAAAAGTGACCGTGGGGCCGCTGTGCGATGCAGTGAAGTCCTTTCTGTCTGTAGTAGTGTTTGAGCGGGGAGCCCAAGGGGGCTGTGTCGCGGTGGCTCCTCCCCGACCCGTCCTGGGCCGGCTCGGGTCCGGAGGACCTTATGTAACCCAGCTTCAGCGGCGACCAAACGCGTTTCACTTTGGAAGGGGACCAGATGAGAGCGGCATCTGGAGCAAAGGCTGGGCCCTGTATCTAAAGGGTTAAACCCTTCCCGCAGCCTCAGGTCTCCTGCTGTCCAGTGGGTGTAGGCAACGTGGCTTCAGTGTCTCAGGAAAGAGCATCCGATTTGTTTTGGTTAATAATGTAAGGTAAATACAACTTTCTCTTGTTAGCTAGTTTTTCAGTAACTCTAAAAGGAATAACAGGGTCACGGTTAAAAATCGAGTCTGTACACAAGGGTACACGTGACCAATAAAACTGCTAAACTCCCTTTCTCCTCCGCAGAGGTAGCTATTATGAAAAGTTCCTTTTTTTATGCTTCCACAGAATTTTTAATGCAGTCCAAGTGTTGAGTTAAACAGTTTTTCAAAAGCAGACACAAATTGGAATATATTGTACATTCTGCTCTGCAATTTTCTTTTATATTCGAGATTTCTCTGTTATCTTTGTAGCTTTTCATATCATCACTGTAACATAAAGTTTTACCTGATTCTTTTCAATGGCTGCACAATATTCCAAATCATGAATATGTCATTACTGATTGAATCAATCCCCTTGCAATGGACATTCAGGTGGTTTCCAGTTTCCTGGGCTTATAAACAAGGGTGCACTAGGAATCTCTGTGCTGATGTTGCTATGTGTTTGGGGAACATACAGGTTGAGTCAATTCTTAGCGGTGAAATTTTTGGTCATAGGGGATGTGCATTAAACATTTTAGTAGGTGTTTCCAAATCACATTCCAAAAAGGTTGCACCAATATTTCAGGCTTAAATAAATCATTGTCTTTTAAGTTGGAAATAAAACTAAGGATTGTCTTTATAATGCTGTTAATCTTTAAACAGCATATTTAATATTGAGATCAAATAAACTTTTTGGCTAATTAAATGCCCTCGGAGGTAAATCTCTATGGCAGAAAGGATGTCTGTGGTATATTAAGTGCTCTGCCCAGGGCCTTTAGAATGAAGGAGAAGCCTGGTGGTTCAGCCTCAACAACCCCATCCCAGGCAAGACCGGAGACATCCGAAGCTGCGGAACATGCTTTGGCTTCATGCTTTGACTGTGGCTAGGGTAGGGTTGTGAAAACTTTTTTTATGTGTAATAATATCATTTTCAATCAGTTCGGTTCAAGACACTGATTAAGCACAAGCATGGTAAATTTCCTCCAACTCCCTGTCAGCCCTGTTGTCCCCTTATCCTAGTATTCATCTTACTTTCCCTCTCTTTTTGTGCTTTTTCTTTGTTTTCATACCAACGAGCTATCTTCTGCATCTACTCATGATACCAGAGGGCTGGGCAGTTGTAGGGGCAATAAAATTGATTTCTTACAACTGCACGTTGATTCTGGAGAGGAAATTAGCTTTGCCTATGGTAATTACCACATTGACCTGTCTCTAGATCTGCCTCCAAGGGATGTTGGATCTGCTGTGACTCCAAATGCTTAAGGCATTTCACTTACCCAGAAACATTTCATCTTCTTAATTTTAATTCACATTTTTTAGTTCAAACCTATGACAGAGGAAACCGGGTACCAAGATACGTCCACTTTCAATAAATCTGGGGTTCAGGTGGCTATTAAATTGCTTTGTAAGTGATCGTAGTAGCACCCCATATTACCTTTTAGATTATAGCCAATGTGAGGGTAATTATAGGACTTTGACAAGTATTTTATTTCCCAAATGACCTGCTTATCTGGAACACGGTGCTTTCAAAACTAAGCTCACTCACCCTCAAAATTCATCTTAAACAAAGACACAGTCTCATCAGAATAGAATTTGGGTGGCAGCAAAAAGGAAAAAACAAAACAAAACAAACCAACTATACTCGAATAAATTTTCCACTTAAGGTCTGAATCTCTCTGGCTCTGTCAGTTACTCTGTTATCATAGAGAGACATCCGTCTTAAAATGTAGGAAATAAATCAACAATGTAGAAAGCCTGTCTAATCAAAACTCCTAATTTCGAACCAGTGTTTCCAGCAACACAACACAAGCCAGCAGGAAAAAAAAGAGGAGGTGAAATGTGCTGTTTTGAGATGTTGTTCCTAAATAGAACGTTCACAACTGGCAGGAAACACCTGGGAGATTATTTGCTTTAGAAATTCAAGAATAAATTGTTTTTTGGAAAAAAAAAATAAAAAGGGAAAAACAAGTTGGTCACGTTCAGATGTTTTAACATTTTCACACATATACATTTTTATACTCTGAATTCAGATGATAATAAATTCAAGTTCATAACGTATTGAAATTGAAGAGAAGTGCCGGTCATGTCAAGATAAGAAAGAGATAGGACGTTTTAGCCTAACTCTGAATCTCCTTTTGTAACTTGGACTATTGTTGACCTGCAATATTACAGTACTTTCATTTTTACAGCTCTTTACATATTCTATAAAAAAAAGCTTTTTAAAAGGGAAATCAAGATATTTGTTAACTATTACAATTTCCACTGCTGAGTTTGTTGAACTGTGTATGTCAATTAAGACTTCGAAAGATACTCTTTCCCAAATCTATCTTTTAATGAACAATTTACTGATGGAATTGATAGGATTTTTCCATAAGGAAAAATATTCTGGTTCTTGGTATTACTCTCATCTTCTTTCTTTAGGTATAATTCTTCCCCCCTCTCCCCCCACACTTACCATAAAATTAACTTCGTGCAGAGAACTCTGTTGTTCCGACAGCTGATGAAGAATCCGTGTTTACTCACATTACTAGAAGGATTGTTATATAAGGGAGTTGGTCGGGGAATATCAGCTCTCCCATACTGGGAGCTACAGGAAAAATTTGAACTTGTAGGTCATCAGTCCTTGCATTTTAAATAAGAATTAATCAAGAATTTCATGATCCGTGCCTCAAGCAAGTTTTACTACATTTTGTTAAGATGTCAAATGGAATGATCCAAATAGCAACACAGGGTACCAATTCTTCTTGTCAGCAATACTTCGAACGCTGAGATTTATTGAGAGTTCTTTTAGTGCCTTGATTTCATCGCTTTCACAAACGACGTGATACATATTATCCTTAGATTTACCAAGGTACTTAAAATCTTGCCAAAGTGAAACAAGCTCTTTTTGTCCTCAGTATTGCCAATGTAAAAGCATTTTCGGGGGGTGGGGTGGTGGTTTTGCTTTTAGAACCTCACTCATGACTGAAAATAAAATACGTCTACCTTTTTCTTTGAACAGTAGACATTTATTTTATTGATTCCAAGCCGACGGTTAACTTTAGGAAATGCTTGACATAGTTCGACTCATTTTTTGGTGATTTAATTTTAAAAACTAAGTGGCATTTTAGATTTTTTTTCCCCCTTTTAGGTACCCGACTTACATGATTTCTAAAGATAAGCTGCAGACCCTGTCACTATGAATTCAGTGGCAAGACCAATCTCTGCCCCTTTCTTTGCTGTTGTGATTTCAGACTTTCGAGTGGATTTGTTGTCAACTTTAATGTACCTTTTGAGAAATAAATCGAGTCTCACATTTCTTGCATGTGTTTGTGCCCCTAGAGCTGGAATGCTTTTCTTCGGCCAACTGAAAATAGAGCCTGCTCTTTCTCCTCTCACAGATTAAATCTGGTTTCACTCGTTTTAAATTCAGTTGGTTCATGACCAAAAGAAAAGAAGTGCTCTCCTTTTTCTTTTTCATTTTAAAGAGCCACGATCGATAGCCTTGTTGGAATCTTTGGAAGCCTCAGATAGATGTTGCTTCTCTTTGACTTTGTGTTTGGTTGATCTCATAGAGCCTACATTCTTTTGGCATTTATTAATATTTTGTGATTATACCTTAGTGCAGTCTGCAGGGTTACATAAGCCAAGTGAGTAATTGTATTTTACTTTACTTTCTTTACTTGTCATTTCAAAAAAAAATTATTTTTTTAATAGGGGTATGATTCTTCCAGCTAATTTCTGATTAGAGAAGGCATAGGGGAGTACAGTCATTTTTATTGAGTTTGCCTGACCCCTGTGCCTGCTCCTACCCCCGTGTACTCAAAGTTTAATACTTCTCAGAACCATCTCATTTTACCTAGCCTGAAAATCTGGTCACGTGGCTGGACAGTCTCATGCATAGGAGGGTCTTTGGGACAAATAATAGACATATGTGGATTTATTTCACAGGTATTAAGCTGAGTTCTCTTGACTTTTTTTTTTTTTTTTTTGACACAGAGCCTCAAGCTGTCCCCCTGGGTTGTTGTCCCCACAACAACCTCCAACTCCTGGGCTCAAGTGAGTCTCCTGCCTCTGCCTCCCAAGGAGCTGGGACTACAGGCGCCCACCACAACGTCTGGCTATTTTTTGGTTGTAGCCATCATTGTTGTTTGGTGGGCCCAGGCTGGATTCGAACCTGCCAGCTCAGGTGTATGTGGCTGGAGCCACCGAGCCCGTTCTCTTGACTTTTAATTGAGCTTGTAATATGTGCCAAGTTTCCTGCCATGCACTTTACAAAAATTATTTTATTTAATCCCCACAACACCATGCCTGGCATAGAATCACATTGTCTCCATTTAGCAGATGAAGCAACTGAGGCACAAGAGATGTTGAAATAGAAAGTTACCCCTTGACTAACTGGCAGAGGTGGGATGTGAACACAGGTTAACTGATTTTAATACCTGAATTTGATATTTAGTATCTGGGACCTTAAGCTATGCCTGAGTTACTGGGAAGTCATTGTTATATCAGAGTCCAAAAAGAACATTACTGAGCGACCAGGACCCATGCATTTGTTGACTTCACTGTTGAAAGAAAGCTGCAAATTCTAAAGGCATCCAGACCCTGTCCCCTGCACCACCTACTACAAATTGCCTTTTCTTTCTTGGGGACCTCACTTTTCTTATCTGTACAGCAGAACCACTATTTCAGGTGGACTACAGATTTCTGTCTTGTAAAAAAAATTTATGAAATAATCAGAGATCTCGCAGGAAGTTGTAAAAATGAGGCCTATGTGCCCTTCACTCAGTTCCCACCAGTGTGGGACTATATACACATCTTACATAACTATAGTACAAGCAGACCAGAAAATTGACATTGCTATATAGTGTATGTATGGTCCTGTGCCATTTTATCACCTGCAGATTAGTATAACCGCCACTGAAATCAAAGTACAGAACTATTTTAGCAGGACAAAGATCCCCCTCATGATACTTACTTATAGCATGATTTAAATACTTCCTCTCTACCCCTAATCCTTGGCAACTACTGATTTGTTAACATTCCATCCCTATAATTCTGTCATTTCAAATATCTTTAAAAAATAATTGTTGGTCAGGCTTAGTGGCCCATGTCTGTAATCCCAGGTACTTGGGAGGCTGGGATGGAAGGATTGCTTGAGCCCAGGGGTTCAAGGCTGCAGTGAGCTATGATCATGCTACTGTGCTCCAGCCTGGACAACATAGCAAGACCCCCTCTCTAAAACAATAATAATACTAATTTTTTATGTGAAATATCTCATCAGAATAGGTTAGAGAATACTATAACAATACTTATATGTACATATAATAACCATTCATATTGGTTATATAATAATCATTTTAACCAGATTTAATAAATGTTGTGTATCCCGTGCAGATTTATTTTAAGGCCTCTTTGTCCTGCTCTTCTATCCTATTGACTTCCTATCCTCCCTAGAGATAAACTCTACCCTAAAGTTGTTTTATCTCCTTCCTGTCCCTGTTTTTATCTATTACATAACCAAGTTTCCATAAACACTAGATGGTATAGATTCGTAATTTTAAAAAAATTTCATAACTAAATCTACGAATATTTATTGAGCACATACTATGTGCTAGGGGCTGTTCTAGACCTCAGGAATCTAACAATGGATAAAAAAGCAAAACCTTTGTCCTAAATACAGAGAGAGCAAAAAACATGTATACGCATTTTAAGAAAAAAATATTAAAATTGCATTACTCAAGTTGGACTTCTGCAACTATAAGAGATACAAGATAAAATATTGAGTATTATAATATTTTTTTTTGAAATAGAGTCTTACTCTGTCACCTGGGCTAAAGGGCCATGGTGTCAGCCTTGCTCACAAAAAACTCTTGGGCTTAAGCAATCCTCTTGCCTTGGCCTCCTGAGTAGCTGGGACTGTAGGGATCTACCATAACACCTGTCTAATTTTTCTATTTTTAGTAGAAATGGGGTCTTGGTATGGCTGTTGCTCAGTGCTAGGATTACACAGTGATGATTCACAATGCCTGGTGAGTATTTCCATTTTAATACAGTTTTTTCCTTTCTTAAGATGTGTACCAGGTCTGACAATTAAGTTCAAGAACTTGTCCTAGAAAAAGTGTTATATACCTCATTCCTAAATATCACTACAGTTACCTTCAAAGTACTGCCCTGGGGAAGCCGTGCACCAATGCCATTACCTGGTCCAATCTTCAAAGCAATTTTGGAACTCTTCTTCTGAAATGACCATCAGAGCTATTGTCACAAAGCACACAAAAACAGGCAACAATACCGGACAGCACTCAGCAAGACACCACCACACTGTTGACATGACACAGCTGGGGGACACTGATAAACCAAGGTGATGAAACCTTACCCAGCTGTTTGTATAGTGCTGCCAAGAAACACATGGTGGCAAGTTCTCGAACTTAATTGTCATGCCTCGTATACATTTTTTGGCCCCCCTCTGTATATAAATATTTGAATAAATGAGATCATTTATTCTTATAAATGGGAAAATGATTCAATGGGATGCGGTTCAGATTGGCAGGTGAGATTGGGGAGTGAGGGGGTTGGCAGGGTACTGAGGAAGGATCCTGCTGATGATGTTATGTTTAAAACCTGAGAAAAAAGAAAGAAACACCAGCAACATGCTGATGCCCTAGCATAGGAATGAGTTGGATGTGTACAAGAAAGTGAAATAGGCAAAATATGGCTGGAGCAGAGTGGTCACCAGGGAGTGGGGGGCAGCCAGTGAGGACAGAGCGGTAGAAGGTGGGGTCGGAGAGGGGAGGATATTAGCAGGGCCACGGAGACAGAATTAAGGAGTTTGGATTATTGAAGCCACAAGGGGAAGCCACCAAAAGATGTGAGCAGTCTCCAACTTCTGAGCTCAGGCTGTCCACCCACCTCAGCCTCCCAGAGTGCGAGGATTACAGACATGAGCCACCATCCCCCAGCAAGAGAAAGACCCCATTTCTACTAAAAATGGAAAAACTGGTTGGGTGCAGTGGCTCATACCTGTAATCCTAACACTCTGGGAGTATGAGGTGGGTGTATCACCTGAGCTTAGACGTTCGAGACCAGCCTGAGCAAGAGCAAAACCCTGTCTCTACTAAAAATAGAAAAACTAGCTGGGCATTGTGGCAAGCACCTGTGGCCCCGGCTACTCAGGAGGGTGAGGATCGCTTGAGCCTAAGAGTTTGAAGTTGTTGTGAGCTATGACGCTCTACCAAGGGTGAAAAAATAAAACTCTGTGTCAAAAAAAAAAAATTTAAAAATAGATGTAACATAGTTGTCATGTGGACAATGGCATACAGGCACTCAAACGGGAAACAGTTAGGAGGCTATTTCCATTTCTCAGGGAAGAGATCAACCAGGGGGTTGGTGATGCCTTCTATTGAGAAGGAAAAGCTTGATATCACTATGTCTTTCTGTGATTTGTCTTTAGGATTCAATATTGCATTTCAAGATTTACTTATACTGATGCTTTTAGATAAAGTTAATTCATTTTAATTGCTATGTATATTCCAATCTATGAGTATAGCATGCCAAATTTTCTTTATACATTTGCTTTATTAGTAGATAGTAAAGATATATATAATTTGGGTTGGTGCCCATAGCTCAGTGGTTAGGGCACCAGCCACATGCACCAGGGCTGGTGGGTTCAAACCAGGCCTAGGCCTACTAAACAAACAACCACCACCACCACAACAAATAGCCAAAGTGAGACTCCAGCCCCCCCACCCCCCCCAAAAAGCTGGGCATTGTGGCAGGCGCCTGTAGTCCCAGCTACTAGGAAGGCTGAGGTAAGAGAATCACCTGAGCCCAAGAGTTTGAGGTTGCTGTGAGCTGTGACGTGAAGGCACTCTACTGAGGGCAACATAGTGAGACTCTGTCTCAAAAAAAAAAAAAAAAGGTATATATAATTTTTTACTTCTGTACACATTTTTTCCAAAAGCATCCTTAATACGAATCTTTGTTGAGAGGATACATGGGTGTCTCTGGGCCACACACCTAGCAGTATAATTGTTGAGATCTTTTCAATGTGCCCATGGTCAACTTTATCAGATAGTTCACAATTGTTTTCCAAAGAGATTACCAATTTATATTCCTAGCTGTACACAAGACTTTCCATTTCTCCACATTCTCAATAGTTCGTGTTATGCTTTTAACCATTGTCAACCTGACAGATACTGAATTGTATGTCATTGTTACATTTTCTGACTACTAGTTTCCTCTGTACTTTTTTGTCCTTTAGATAGATTTCTTTTCTGAACTAGAGTCTTCATTCCTATCCTCTGTCCACTTTCTTGTTATGCTATTTTTATTTTCTTATCAATTTTTAAGGACTTCTTTATATATTCTAGATAATAATCTTTTGTTGGATTTTTTTGCACTGACAGATGTGTTGGGAAAGGACCCTTTGTTGATTGGGTTTTATGCACTGCTGTGGCTTGAATGTGTTCCCAGAAGTTCATGTGTTGGACACTTAATCCCAAACGCAACAGTGTTGAAGGTGGGGCATTTAAGGGGTGATTAGGTAACAAGGGCTCTGCCTTCATGAATGGAGTAATGTTGTTACTTTGGGAGTGAGTCCATTATTTTAAGAGTAGCTTTGTTATAAAAGTGAGTTTGGCCCTCCCTTTCTCTCTCGAGCCTGCGGACTTTCTTGCCCTTCTGCTTTTTGCCATGAGATAATGGAGCAAGAAAGCCCTTGCCAGCTGCCACCACCTTGATATTGGACTTCCCAGTCTCCAGAACCGTTAGAAATAAATTTCTTTGTAAATTACCCAGTCTGTGGTACTCTGGTATTGCAACAAATAATGGACTGAGACGTGCACTGAAATATTTTCTTCCAATTTTTAGCTTGCCTTTTCACTTTTTAAAATGAAATTTACATTTAAAATTTCACTATAGTAAGATTTATCAATCTTATTTTTTATGGTTTATTTTTCCCACCCTGAGGTCATAAAAATATTGAAGTTTTGCTTTCACTTTGGTTCCTGAATTGACCTAACAAATAATTTTGCAAATGAGATGCAGTATAGATTTTTTTTTTATTGTTCCAGATGGGAAACTAATTAGCCCAGTGCCATTTATTGAATAGTCATATCCTTTACCTGCTGATATTTAATGTCTGGTGTGTATTAGGCTTCTGATAAGCATGATCTGCTTATGGGCTCTCTATTCTGTGCTGCTGTTCTATTTCTCTGTCTCCACGCTCATGCTGCTTTTTTGGGATTACTATAGCTTTTTTTTTTTTTTTTTTTTTTTTGAGACAGAGCCTCAAGCTATCCCCTTGGGTAGAGTGCTGTGGCATCATAGCTCACAGCAACCTCCAACTCCTGGGCTCAAGCAAGTCTCCTGCCTCAGCCTCCCAAGTAGCTGGGACCACAGGCATCCGCCACAACGCCTGGCTATTTTTTGGTTGCAGCTGTCATTGCTGTTTGGCGGGCTGGGCTGGATTCGAACCCACCACATTAGGTGTATGTAGCTGGCGCCTTAGCCACTTGAGCCACAGGCACCGAGCTGGGATTACTATAGCTTTATAATATGCCTTGCCTGTATGGTGAATGGTTTTTCTTTATTCATCTATGTTATTTTGGCTACTTTTTGTCCTCTTTGATATTAACTTAAGAATCAACTGTCAAATGCCATAAAGGATAAATATAGAGGTTTTAATTGCAGTTAATTTATATATCAATTTGGGAACAATTTCCATCTTGAGCCTTCCCATCCCATACATGAACATGGTAGAGCCTCTCATTGTTCTATGTGCTTTCATCAAGCTTCACTTCATGACCTCTTTATAAGTTTCCCAAGGTTTCTGTCACTGTTGTTAATGGAATCTTTTTAAATTTTTATTCATTTATTTATTTTTGAGAGAGTCTCACTTTGTCATTCTTGGTAAAGTCCCGTGACAGCAACCTCAAACTCTTGGGCTCAAGTGATTCTCTTGCCTCAGCCTCCCAAGTAGCTGGGGCTATAGGTGCCCACCACAATGCCCAAATATTTTTAGAGATGGGGTCTTGCTCTTGCTCAGTCCGGTCTAGAACTCGTGAACTCAGGCAATCTACCCGTCTTGGCCTCCCAGAGTGCCAGGATTATAGGTGTGAGTCACTGTGCCTGGTCAGAAATCTTTTTTTTTTTTTTTTGGTATTCCTTCTATTGGTTTTCTGCTGTATTCAGCAACCTTCCCAAACTCTTACTAATTCTAATACTGTGTTTCTCTGAAAATAAGACCTACCCCCAAAATAAGCCCTAGCAGGATTTCTATGCATTTGTTAAATATAAGCCCTATCCTGATAATAAGACCTAGTGATGGGTGTGGCTATGCAGCGTATCTGCATAGCCACACCATGCATTCGGTGCCGAGCAGTAAGGAAAACTGGAACACCTTTTATGTGCCACAGCTCCTTTCTCGGAGCTATTTGTGTGCAAGTGTGCATGTGGTAACCGCAGTCGCAGGCATCCTATTGCACATGTGTTAACAGCTAGGGGAAAGGAGTTCACGCATCACTAGCACCAGCCCCACCAACAAGGTCGGCGG
>CAUYQV010010254.1:0-13197 GCA_963574575.1 Galagoides demidoff
AGAAATAAGTAGGGGTCCTCCGGGTCATGTCTGGCCAGCCATGGAAATGCATTTTATGTTTTCATTTGTTAACTGAATGCTAAATGAAAATGACAATAATTAATATTTTACTGCCCATTAATTAGGAAATTGTATCCTCGGTAAGCTACCTAGAATGATGATCTATGAGGCATGACTAAGTTGGAGTGCCACTGTGGATTGACTACAGCCTCACCCGTGGGAATATGAATGTGTTAATCATTTGGCCTCATTATTAGAGGAGATTTTAATCCATGTCCAGTTCTTCCAATTGTTTCTTTGTGCATTTGGATGGACTACAGTCTGCATCAAGAAGTACTTTTTAATTTTTTTTTTGCTGTTATTGCACACTGCCAGCAGGCTGAGACAGTGTGCAGTCTGCGGCTCACAGAAGATTTGCTTCTGGAGAGTCTTTGCCCATGGCATGTGGAGCTTTTCAGGTTTGAGCCTTCATGCAGTTGCCAAACATCTGGTTCAGTTTTGGGAAAATATTTGTAGTTATTTTTCCATCCGGATTTAATTACTGCCACTGGAACATTAATGGGCTCCCTGCTGGCCTAATAGATTTTTATCTGTGGACTCTCATATCTATGGAGTGTAACTGACAAATCAGAGCCTCGTTTCACTGGGGCTTCCATAAAACAGCCACAACCTGAAGAACTGAAGAATGATGGAATCCAAAGGATGAACAGATAGCAGGTTTGTGGGACAAGGATCCTCATTTGCAAAGAAGAGCGTTCTTGCTGTGTAAATAACTTAACTTTCATTGAGAAAATCATCTGTTATATTCAAAAACTGAGACCCTAAATGAGATAGATATGTTCATATAAACCATAGGAGTGTATATTTCAAATGCTGTAATCTCTAGTCTATTGACGAAACACTGAAATAGGTTATGCAAAAAAGAAAATAAAGAAGCAGGGGTTACTGGTCATGACCTTCTATGTAGTAGGCACTGTGCTTACTGTGCTAAATATCTAATTTTATCTCAATCATTTCAACAGTTTGAGTTAGGTATTATAATGGCCTCTGTTATTGACAAGGACATTGAATCTCAGTGGGATTTCATACACTGAATAAGTGAAATTGGGATGTGAACATGAGTACATGGGACTTTGAGTCTATTCTTATAATTTTAATGCCAAGGATATACCTTTATCATTCCTTTGCAAGCATCTGTCAACCACTTGCTAAGTTTCAGGCAAGATAGTTGCTGCTTGGCACATCAAAGGAGAGCAAGATGAGGTTCTGGTCATGCCAGAATGGATGGCAAGGCCTACGAAGTCTCTGTATTGTGTCACAGGCTTGACTAGCCTGGTGCAACTCACCCACACTGGGCACCAGCTTAAAGCTTCATGGCCCCCAAAGGCCATTCCATTTCAATTATGGCTATTATAAGAATGAATAAAACAGATCTTTAAAAAAGTGTCAGATAGTAGTAGTTGGTCGCTGTCCAATATTTAGCAGTAAGGTGGTGTGTTATGGTGTCTTGGTTCGCCTAGTTTGGAATTGACAGGCCTTGCATCTAAATGCTGACTCAAACTTACTATAAGAAGTTGCTTAAGCAGACAGTGTTCAGCATGGGAGAAGATTTTTGCAGGTTATGCTTCTGACAAAGATCTGATGACTAGAATCTACAAAGAACTCAGATTAATCAGTAAGAAAAGAACAAATAACCCCATTTCTACATGGGCAAGAGATCTGAACAGAAACTTTTCTGAAGAAGACAGGCACGTGGCCTACAAACACATGAAAAAATGCTCATTATCGGGGTGTTACCTGGGGCTCAAAGGAGTTAGGTGCTGGCCCCATATGCTGGAAGTGGCAAGTTGAAACCAAACCCCAACCAAAAAAAAAAGCTCATTATCTTGTGTACATCAAAAGCATTTAGTAATGTCATCTAACTCCAGTAAGAGAAGCCTACATAACAACCTTGCAAAACTACAGATGTTGGTGTGGATGCTGAAAGAAGGGAACACTTCTACACTGCTGGTGGGAATGCAAGCTACTATGACCTATTTGGAAAGAAGTGTGGAGAATACTCAAGGTACTAAAAGTAGACCTACTGGGTCAATCCTGCAATTCCTCTACTAGGTATATATCCAGATGATCAAAAATCAAATCAGTTTACAACAAAGACATTTGCACCAGAATGTTTATTGCAGCCCAATTCATAATTGCCAAGACATGGAAACAGCCCAAATGCCCATTGACCCATGAATGGATTAACAAATTGTGGTATATGTATACCATGGAATACTGTGCAGCCATAAAAAAGATGGAGCCTTCACATCTTTTATGTTTACCTGGATGGACTTGGAACATAGTTTTCTGATTAAATTATCTCAAGAATGGGAAAAAAAGTATCCAGTGTATTCAATACTATTATGAAATCAATATATAATCACCTACACACTCATATGAATGGTGAAACATAACTACAGTCCAGAAAGTAGAAGGGAAGAGGAGAGAGAGGGGAGAGAAGGAGGGAGACTGGGACAGGGAAGGGTATTTGGGGGGGACTCATCTAATGTGCATAAGGCAATGGTACATTTCAAAACTATTTTAAAAAGTGTATAATTGTCTTACCATAACAAATAAGTAAGCGAGGTGATGGATGTGTTAATCAGTTTGATGTAAGCATTTCACATTGTATATCAAATCAGTACACTGAACCCATAAATGCATCAACGTACACAGTTATGATTTTAATTAAAAAAAAGAAGTTATTTAAGCTTTTAGAGGTATACTTCCTCTTCTATAAAATGGGAACAATTTTGTCTTTTTCATTGTGTTTTCTTTGACTTTTATTTGAGATGATATATTGTAGTGTAGGCATAATACTTGGCACATATTTAAATCTTTAAGAAATTGTCATTGCTAATTTGAGTTCTTTGAGGATTCTCCATATTTCCTTCCAAAAAGGTTGTATTAGTTTGCAGTCCCATCAGCAATGTAAAAGTGTTCCCTTGAGTTGGAACACATTCCTCTTAGTACAGTATCTCAAGAATGGAAAAGCAAGAAACCAATGTACTCAATCCTAATATGAAAACAGTAGATGATCTAATACATACCCTCATAAGAGAAAAACTCAAATCAATTTAAGGTGGGAGATGGGAACAAGGGCAGGGGGAGAGGGGAGGCGGGAGGAGAATGGGGGTTTCGGTGTATGGCATACCTCCTGAGGGCCAGACAATGATAACAGAGACTTTACCTAACAAATGCAATCAGTGTAACCTAATTCTTTGTACCCTCAATGAACCCCAAACAATAAAAAAGAAAAAAGTGTACCACCAAAAAAAAAAAAATTTCATTGCTGTTATTATCAGGAAAAGTAAAAGTATATCACAGGACCTACCTTCTTCTTCATGCGTTCACTCCAGACAGGTAAGCTTCATATATTTCAACCTGTAAATCTGTTTTTCTGAGGAACCCTATACAATTTCTGGGGACAAAGTAGAGCAGCTTAGAGTAGCTCAGAGCCTCTCCCTGTTGGTTGAGCTCTGTCTTTATTTTGCTCTATCTCTGTTTATTTCTGGGTTGGTCATTCATGCTGTGAGTAGATTTTTTGATTCCTTATTTTTCTCATGTTTTTGTTCATCTTACTGCCTGATCACGAACGCCCACCTATTTCTTTGAAAATATGCTACTATTCTGGCTCCTGGACAGAGAATGCTGACTTCTAAAAATCTTACCTATCTCTTGCTCCCATGATAGCTGTGGCCTGCTGCTCCGTGTGACTTAAAGTAACAAGATGAGGGCTATGTTTGGCTGTAGCAGGGGCATATTTGAAGGTTGACAAGTTCGCATTTGAATGAACTAGCAACAAACATGCTGGTCATGATGAGAATGTTAATTTGTAGGGAAGACATGTAAATAACTTGTTAGAAAAATGTTTTAGGGACACTGTACCAACCTCAAACACTGCACACACAAAACCCAGGGGTTATAACTCTAGAGCATTCCTACAGAATTGAGGGGAAGAATTACATACTAGAAAGAGCAGAAATATTGGCATTTAGTGGATCAGAGTTTGCAACTTGCTTCTCCAGCAATTAGGTATGTAACTTTGAGGAAATCACATCATCTCTCTGAGTTTCGTTTTTCCCTACAACACATGTCACACAGTAATGTGAAATTAAAATATATTAAATACAATGATGCAAAGGGATGTTGCCTTTCCTAGTATGTGGTAGTTATGATTATTCTCGCTGCATTCATTAGGATTTTCTGACATGATAGTTGTGTATGTGGGCCAAGCCCACATATTGTCAAAAATGGAGTCTTGGCAGCTCTTTCAGTTATTTTCACTTTGTTTTGTTATAAAAAGTTTGATGAGCTCCGTAGCCTGCATGGAGTGATGTGTGACTCCTGGGAGGGGATTGGGGAGGAAGCTTCTGAGCCTCTTGTTTTCCTGTCATGGCAAATAGTACTGTTTTACCTTTTTAAATTAATAGACTATCATTTAGAACTATTTTTTTTTTTTTTGTGGCCGGGGCTGGGTTTGAACCCACCACTTCCAGCATATGGGGCCGGCACCCTGCCCTTTTGAGCCACAGGCGCTGCCCTAGAACTATTTTTTTATGGAAAGTAAAGACAGTTTCTTTGTACATAAACTCTCCTTCCTCCTGCACAATATCCCCTATTGTTGACATCTTGCAAAGGTGTGATACTTCTGCTGCGACTGATGAACCACCATTGCTAGACCATTTCTAAGTCCAGAGTCCACATTAGGGTTTACTTTTTGTGTTGTATAGGCCTATAGAATTTGATAAATGCACAATGTCACCCCCTATCCCAGTATCGTACAGAATAGTTTCCCTACTCTAAAAATCCCCGGTGCTCCACCTAGTCATCCCTCCCTTCCTCCCCCATGCCCTGGGCAACCATTGATCTTTTTACTACCTCTATAGTTTTGTCTTGCCCACAATGTAATACAGCTAGAATCAGTGGCTTTTCAGTTTCCTCCACATCTTTTCATGGCGTGGTAGCTCATTTCCTGGATAGACGTTCTACAGTTTATCCATTGACCTATTGAAGGACACCTTGGTTGCTTCCAATTTTTGAGAATTATGCATAAGGCAGCTACAAACATTTGTGTGCAAGTTAGTGGGGACTTATGTCTTCAGCTCACTTGGGAAAACACCTGAGAATGGGTCAGGTAGTAAGGCTATCTTTAGCTGTGTAAGGAGCTGCTGGGCTGATCTCCCAAGTGGCTGCCTCACTTTGCATTTTCCCTTGAGAGTTCAGGTTGCTCCACGTCCCACTCAGCAGTTGGTATTAGCCATCTTTTGGATTGTAGGCATTCTAATAGATAGGCAGTGGCATCTCAATGTCCTGACTTGCAGTTCCCTAATAACCTCAGATGTTGAGCTTTCTTCATATGCTCATTTGCCGCCTGTATATGTTCTTCCACGAAGTCTCTATTTGGATATTTCAATCATTTGCAAGTTGGGTTGTTTGCTTTCTCACTGTTGAGTTTTAAAAATTCTTTATTTCTGATACCAGATTTTTGAAATCATTTATGTGTTACTCAGATATTTTCTTTTAATCTATGCCCTGCCTTTTTATTTTTTTAACAATATCTTTCTCAAAGTAAAATGTTAAACTTCAATGAAGTCTAACTTGTCAATTTTTTCTTTCATGGCACACGTTCTTGTTGTATAAAAAAAGTCATCGTGAAATCCGAAGTCACCTAGATTTTTTTCTTACACTCTCTTCCAGAAGTTTTATAGTTTTATGTTTTACATTTGAGTTTATGATCCATCCTGAGTTAATTTTTATTTATTTTTTAATGCTTAGAATCTCAAAGTAATTTTATTGCTGAAAAGGTTTTAAAACACTGTGATAAACCTTAGAATAACTCCCAGACATTGGTGACAAATTCCATCCTGCTGAGTTGCTATTTTTTCTCTTCCATATGAAGCTTTATTTCAACATTAGCATTGAGTTTTTTCATCATGTTCATGAATGTTATTGGAAAAGCAGAGTGAAAATACTTAGTTCTTTTATACACGTATAACCCTAGTCTAGTTCACAGAACAAAAGGTACCTCGACTTATACACAAATCTTCTATAATCACCAGTATTATTATAAAATAATCATCGATGATATCAGAAAATGATGTCAAGATTCCACTAGTTTTTTGTGATCTGTTCTAGGCAGTCGAATATACTGTGTGAGTATATCCAGGCTGAGAGAATCCAGTGCCTCTGTGGCTGCTCAGGGATGTTAAAGGGTAAGAACCTTGGGCGGTGCCTGTGCCTTACTGGCCCCATAGACTGAGGGTGGCAGGTTCAAACCCGACCCCGGCCAAACTGCAACAAAAAATTATCCAGACACTGTGGCAGGCACCTGTAGTCCCGGCTACTTGGGAGGCTGAGGCAGGAGAATCACCTAAGCCCAGGAGTTGGAGGTTGCTGTGAGCTGTGACTCCACAGCACTCTACCAAGGGCAATAAAGTGAGACTCTGTCTCTTTAAAAAAAAAGGGTAAGAACCTTGACATAATTCCCTTTATAGACCTTGTGCCCATCTTGCTCCAGAGCTCTGTCACTTTAGCTCAGTCCTAAGGCTAATGTTGATGTTGGAGATACACATTCCCTGTGTAGCCCAGAGAACACGGTATCATATTTTTAGGATTCAGAAAGTATGGAAAAGTCATGATTACTTTTTGTTTGTTAAGCTGTACTGAAGTTTAATGCATACTTGAGTCACTTAGGTTTTGGTAGAAATGCGGATTCTGATTCAGTAACTCTGGGATGCAGTCTGAGGGTCTGTATTTCTAACCCGGGCCCGGGCACAGAGGCACAGTGCCTGGGACTCACAATACTCTTAGGGGCCCAAGACAATGTTTTTAATTTCTCTTAAAATGAAAAGAAAAAAACCTGAATATTTAGGTTGAAGAAAAAGTTTTAGTATTTACAAATATTAGTAGCTGTCTTCATAATAATCATAAAATATAATTTTCAGTTTTCTTTATGGAAGAAGAGGCCCATGGATGCAAAAGTGCCTGTGGCCCACAGGAGTCGTAAGCAACCCTGTTTGTAACCAGCACCTAGGGGATAGTCTGGGGTGCTAGTCCAAGGACCACACTTTGGGTAGCAAGGATTTGTCAGCTTCTCTCTTACAGGAATTGCTGACAGAGTCATCTGAAACCATATAGAGTATCTGGGATTCTCTACTTATTGAACTAAGTCTGAACATTTCAACTGGAAATGCAGCTGTGCCAGTTTTCGTGGCCTTGGCTTCTTGGAGGTTGCTGTATTTTCTCTTTGGATGAGTTTCCCAAAATATTTGGCCTAACCAACTAACTCTTTTGACTGGTATTGTTGGCTGTGGAAGCGTTTCCTCAGCACAGGCATTCATTCTCTGCGGTAGTGGGAGATGTGTTCAAAGCAGTTTTTAAAATGTCTTTTCTATTTACTCAATTTTTTTATTTCTTCACTAAGAGAGCAAAACCATTTTATTCTCTTGTTCTTTGTAGATCTTGCCATGTTCCAAATTAAACAAGTATTTGTTAAGAATTTACTCTGTGGCCAGGAGTAGTGGCTCATGCCTGTAGTCCTAACACGCTGGGGGGTCTGAGGCAGGTGGATTGTCTGAGATCAGGAGTTCAAGACCAGCCTGAGCAAGAGTGAGACAGTGGATTTACTGGAAATAGAAAAACTGACTGGGGTTTGTAGCTGGTGCCTGTAGTTTCAGCTACTCCAGAGGATGAAGCAATGGGATCACCTGAGCCCAAGAGTTTGAGGCTGCTGTGAGCTATGATGCCACTGCACTCTACCCAGGACAAAGAGTGAGACTCTCCTCCTACCCCCTAAAATGGATTTACTCTGTGTCTTCACATGATCCCTGCCTTCAAGTTAACTATTTTAACTTTCTTTTGCTTAAAACCTAGAAACTTCAAAGTTTAGGAAAAAATAAAACAGAAACCCCAATTAACAGATCAACTGACTTAACCAATCAAAATATCTCAACTAGAGGAAAGCTGTCACCTGGACCAATTTTCTATTCTCTATGACAATGATTTTCAGAGTTCAGTCTCCTGACTGACAGCATATCACCTGGAAAATTGTTAGAAAAAGAAACTCTAGGACTCCACCCCAGAAACTAAATCAGGAACTCTACAGGCATGGTGCCAATCTGGGCTTTTAATAAACCCTCAGGTGATTCTGATGCACACAAAAAATTTGAGAGCCACGGTTATAAAACATTAGTTCTTAACCAAGCTGCAAAATTAAATCACCTGGAGAGCCTTAAAAAATACAGATGCCTGGGCTCCCATCCAAACATTCTGATTCAATTAATCTGTAGTGGGGCCTGAGCGTGGGCATTTTTAAAGAGCTCCCCAGATGCTTCTTATGTATGTCCAGGGGTGTGAACCACTGGTGCTCTCTATTTCATCAGATTGCTTTCCTCTGTGGCAGGTGCGTGAGTGTGCAAATATGTGTGTATGTGCATGTCAGTGATGTTGTGTGAGGGCTAAATATTACCTCAGTAAGCCTCATTCTTAGAAAAGAGTTTGACACCGAGATTACTCTAGAAAATGTACATGTTCTTAATAAACCCATGCATAGGACCCGTTTGCTACATGATTTGGGTTCTAGGCAGTGGTTGACCAGCTGTGGTCCCTGAGCCAAATCCTGTCTGCAGATTGTTTTTGTATCACCTGTGAGCTCAGAACAAGTTTTACATCTATAAAGATTTGAAAAAAAATTAAAGAAAATATATAGCAGATACTATTTGTCACATGTAACTGACAAAATCTAAATGTTTAGTGTTTGATCCTTTATAGAAAATTTTGCTGACCCTGCTAGGAGATACAGCAAGGACAGCTACAGGAGAGTCCATGAACTAGTTTTAGAAGTACACATGGAACAGCTCCCATGCAAGACATCTGAGCCTTCAATGATGTAACAATGAATGCTATTGTGGGAAAATTTAAAAAATCAGAAAAAAATCACTGGAGTATTGGAACTTATTTGAGCTTTAAAACATTTTGGCAGGTCTAAGAAGGGAGCTGTTTCACATAAAGGTGAGGGGTCATCCAGGTTTCAGGAAACTCAATCTCAAATATTTCCTAGGAACTTAGAAATAGAGTTCCTAATTACTGGGCTGCTCATGCCTTGAGATTATAAACTAGATTTCTTTCTTATAGAACAGTCTCTATCCTACCTGGAACCTTTTTTTTTTAATGTAGTCTACATAAAGCAGCCTATCCCAAAGTCTGAGGGACTTGCTCAGAGAGTTCTTGCTCAAGATTGACATTTGTCCCCACTGCTCCTCTTGCCCTTCCATCCTGTCCTTCTCACGTCTCCTTGTATGTGGTCAGAGCACTTAGCGGCACCATAAAAGGCCTCGCTTATGCTTCTGTTGCCTCCTCTCTCTCCCTGGTGAAATGTAAAACCTGGGAGTATAGGCTCGGCGCCTGTGGCTCAATCGGCTAAGGCGCCAGCCATGTACACCTAAGGTGACGGGTTTGAATCCCCAGCCCGGGTCCACCAAACAACAATGATGGCTGCAACCAAAAAATAGCCGGGCATTGTGGCGGGCGCCTGTGGTCCCAGCTGCTTGGGAGGCGGAGACAGGAGACTCGCTTGAGCCCAGGAGTTGGAGGTTGCTATGAGCTGTGATGCCATGGCACTCTACCCAGGGGGATAGCTTGAGGCTCCGTCTCAAAAAAAAAAAAAAAAAAAAAACACCTGGGAGTATAGAACCTGTCTGTCTTACTCAGTACCACATCACCAGCAGAGAGCTGAGTGCCTGGCATAGAGTGGGCATTAAACAAAATGTTTCTAGAATGCTGTTTCATAACTGTCACTTTAAAAATTTACATATATACAAATATATATATTCTAATTTGAATATATTTGGGGATTATGTGATACCGAGGAAAATAAAGTTTCTTTTGCTGCAGGAATTATCAAATCACTTAATGTGCTAAGGTTCTGATTTGATAGGTGAGCATCATATATACTATGGAGGCAAGATAGCACCATGTTGATAACTCCTCGTATTAGATGTAGATACTACAGGGCAGAATTGTAGATGGAAGTTTATGAGAAAATGGGACTGATGATTCCTCATCAACATAAGCACTTGTGTGTTTCTGGAGCTTTACTTGATCCTCTTACTGATAGACCTGTGGTTTACACAATTGATTGTGCATAATATAATCACAGAGGTTTGTTACCACTGCAGTCACCTGAATATTTTTACATTGTTCAAAATGAGACAGAGTCAGTCTTCTAAGAATGATTCTTATCCTTGATTAAAATGCTTCCAAAGTAGAGCCTAATCTGCTGAGCTGATCGGGGCTCTGAGGAAGAATGCCTGAGTCATGCTCATATTAACAGGTGCTAGGTCAAGGTCCTTATGGAGGGCCTGGAAGTTTTGCTCTCTGTTTTGTTTGGACATGAGAGATTTCTGGTGTCATTTCATTTGAGGAAGGTTATTCACCCCAGATAATCCTACAGTCACTCAATGAGCCACATGGTATCATCATTCTTACTTTGGAAATTAGTTGGAATTTTCTGGTGAAAATCAGTTCAGACAGAAAGTCCATCCAATCATCCCATAAAAGTGGGACTGTATGCTGGGTTTGAGAAGCTATGCAGTTCTGTGCAAAGGAAACAGGTGAGAGATGTAACTCCTATCATTATTACTCAGAAATAAGTGAAAGCAGAAGGCATGTGATCATCTTTGTCCTACTGTTAGAAATTTTTCTACATAATGAAAGGAAAACTAAATAAAGGCCTGGAAAGGCCTGAAGAGCTATGTTAGAGGGTGTAATAAAAAGACACTCCCAATATACTACCAGAAGAGAAAAATACTGCTCACCGCATGTCTCACATTTTACAGAAGCAGATAAAAAACAATTAAACTTTTGCTACATGATCGTTTGGAAGGAACCATTCTCTGGGGATCTCAGTCTTCTTTCAATTGTGATAAGTCACGTAATTGGCAATCGTGAAACAACTGGAGAGTCACATTGTTGACTCCAAGATGAAGTGACCAGAATGCCTCTATTGATTGCGTTTGGTCCCTATTATTTTTAGGTATCAAAACAGAACAAATCTGCTTCATGGCGGATAGCTGTGACTATGCCCCAAATGTACTTAATTGAGAAATGTTAAATACAGTGTAAGTATTGAGCTCGGTGGATTTAGTTTATTAACGACAGCTCAGAATAGGAGACTGTGGCCCTCACAAAGGCATCCCAACATTTCTTTTCAAATATCCTCCAGTCCCTACTAGTAATAGAAAGTGAACAGTCCTTGCCTTTTCTTTATGGTTTGCTTAAAACTTCCTCTTTTTTAAAGTTTCTATGACTTTTAATAACAGAAACATTTGCAAAAAGAACTTGAACTTCTACAGCTTTCTAGGTTCTCTCCTGTTTATATTCCTAATAGAATGTTCCCTGTTGATTCTATAGTCCTATAGATTTGTTATAATTGCATTTAGGAAAAAAAATACTAGAGAACATGAATCTCCTGGCAATGACTCCCGATGGTACAAAATTCTATCTGAGAATTTAACTTGATTTTTTCTAATGAGAGTCCTTCCTTGGTGTGCCTTTGAAATGTTGAATCCTTAACCTAAAGTTGGTCTTAGCTAATGGTTTGGTTATGACAAATAATAGAAAGAATTTGCCACCTGAAAATAATTCTAACAGGATGCAAACCGAGCACTATTTTTTCTTTACCTAAAGGGAAACAGAGAAAATGTGTCACGCCACCATCCTGCTCTTCTGGGAGTTAATGTTTTACAGAAGTTCTAGGGCTGGATTGATTTGCTTAGGTGTTGGTTTTGCTTTGATGTGCAATAGACAGATGCAGTTGATGTTGGGAAGACAAGGCAGCTTCATCTGTCTCCTCGGGAGCCTCGGAACTCATTTCACAACTCATTCATTAGAATACAAACCCCGTCTCAAAAGAGGCCAACCACAGCACTCCAGGGCCCTCGGATGCAGAGGAGAGCAATCCTGTATCCCTGGAGGCAGATAAAACTCAACCTCTGAACCTCAAAGAAAGCTTTTGTGCTAGGAGGGAGCAAATTTATGACAGTTGGTGAACCAAAGAAGCCGTGGGCATTTGAAGGTACAAGGTTAACTGAACATTGTCTTTTTGTTGGTGGCGATGGATTTGTTCTTTTTGTTCCTCCCCTTTTGAAGTGTTTTAAAAGGGAAGAAAGTCTCCCGCTTGATCACATTTTTAAAATAATATACAGCATATTCTAAAAAGCATACCGGAGATCTCAAGCCACTAGGTACAAGTTCCAGGACTGCACTTGAGAGAGGAACTGTACTAGTTCAGCGGTAGATGGTCTTAGCTTGAGCCATGGTCAGCAGTTGGAAGATCCATGCTGACTCTTTGAAAGCTCAGGAAGTCTTCCGCAGTCGAGGTCACAGCATGATGTCAGCCAACTTCAAGCCTCTGCGTGGAGACAGCAAGTAGCTTTATCTTTCCCTCTTGGTTAGAAAGGTGGTCAGAGATCTCCAATATCTGAACCCTGAGATTATTATACAGAATCAACATGGCCACAAAAAATGCTTTAATAGAAAACAATAGTCCCTCAGGGGTGCTAGGTTGAATAAATAACTACGGCTATCTGCTCTAATTCAAAGAACAAACCAGGAAAAAAGGGTTATGCTCCTTACAGGCAGAGTCTACTCAGAAAGAAATTAGAATATCTAAGAAGCGCTCTTCAACATTGTAATGGAAGTTTTAGCCATCGCAATTAGGGAAGAAAAGGCAATCAAGGGCATCCATATAGGGTCAGAAGAGATTAAACTTTCACTTTTCGCAGATGGTATGATAGTATATGTGGAAAACACCAGGGATTCTACTACAAAACTCCTAGAAGTGATCGAGGAATGTAGCAGCGTCTCAGGTTACAAAATTAACACTCATAAATCTCTAGCCTTTATATAAACCAACAGCAGCCAAGCTGTAAAATCAGTCAAGTACTCTATTCCATTCACAGTCGTGCCAAAGAAGATGAAATATTTAGGAGTTTACCTAACAAAGGATATGAAAGATCTCTATAAAGAGAACTATGAAACTTTAAGGAAAGAAATAGCTGAGAATGTCAACAAATGGAAAAACATACCATGCTCATGGCTGGGAAGAATCAACATTGTTAAAATGTCCATACTACCCAAAGCGATATATAATTT
>CAUYQV010010255.1:0-14825 GCA_963574575.1 Galagoides demidoff
ACAGGGGGCCAGTTCACTGTCCTTCAGACTATTGGAGGGTTGGACTGCGCGCCCGGGGACGAGTCGGCTGCTAAGCAGGACAGGCAGCAGCGGCAAAAACACCCGGGGGGGGGGGCGAAAAAATGTCCTAGGCGGGCCACATGTGGCCCATGGGCCATAGTTTCAGGACACCTGGTCTAATGCATTTCCTTGGTTGGATTCTGTCTCCCTCTCTTTTTTTTTTTTTTTTTGAGATGGAGCCTCAAGCTATCCCCCTGGGTAGAGTGCCACGGCATCACAGCTCATAGCAACCTCCAACTCCTGGGCTCAAGCGAGTCTCCTGCCTCCGCCTCCCAAGTAGCTGGGACCACAGGTGCCCACCACAACGCCTGGCCATTTTTTGGTTGCAGCCATCCTTGTTGTTTGGCGGGCCTGGGCTGGGGATTCGAACTGCCACCTTAGGTGTACATGGCTGGCGCCTTAGCCGATTGAGCCACAGGCGCCAAGCCAGTCTTCCTCTCTTGAGTTACAAACTTTTGACAAGTTGAGTGTGCACCCACCACATCTCCCTGGGTAAAAGGTGCAGGTAAGGAAGGGAAGAATGGGGAGGCTAGCCTAGATGTCTGACTTTGGGGAAACTCCCAAATTAGAGCAAAATGAAACCCTATTCTATAAAGCCAGGTGGCTATGTGGATGGAGAAGGAGTCAGGGATGTCCCTAAGGAGGGAGAGGCAGGAGACTGGGCTGCTGTGGAAAACCCAGAGAGAAAAGAGAATCTAGTCTTCCCTTAAGACATTCACAATAGCATGGGGTCCTCCTTCCTTCTCTACCTTTACCTTCATCTGCTTTTTCCCATAGTCAAAAAATGGTGTAGTGGCTCATGCCTATAATCCAGTACTTTGAGAGTCTGAGGTGGGAGGATCACTTAAGGCTAGGAGTTTGAGACTAGTATGGGCAATATAGCATGACCCTCTCTCTCTCTACCAAAGTTTTTTTTAAAAAAACTAGCTAGGTGGGCACCTATACTCCTACCTCCTCAGGAGGCTGAGGCAAGAGGTCACTTGACCCCATCAGTTTGGGGTTGCTGTGAACTATGATGAACTCAAACCTGGGCAACAGTGAGGACCTAAAAAAAAGTTGTTTTTTTATCATAAGGGAGGGTGAAGGAAAGCTCTTCTTTATAGCAAAATACCAGATAATACAAATATAGAATGATCAAATTCAAAATCTTCCATTATACAGACCCCACTAGAATAATTGACACAGGTAGGAATCATTAACAGATGCTAATGATTTCAGATCTTTCTTAGAGAAAGATCATCAGAGAACATGATATTTATATACTCTCTAAGTTAGTTAATAATTGTAAGGGAAATAATGTATGTTGACATGGAGAGGTCTGGTAGGTCCCTCTTTAACCAAGTGATAATCCAAATATCACAATAATAGTGATGGATCAAGTGGACATTCTTTGCCTCCAGAAGGGACTCTCTAGGAATAGCATGTGGCATCAGCTATGTAGTTTTCTTGCCTAAAGTGTTTAGTCTGAATTTAATTATGAGCAAAGTCATCTGACAATTTTAGAATTTGGCTATTGAAGAAGAAGGAAGAAACAAAGCAACTGAATTGTCATCTTAAAAAAAAAAAAGTCAGCTGGATGTTGTGGCTCACACCTGTAATCCGAGCACTCTGGGAGGCCAAGGTGGGTGGATTGTCCTGAGCTCATGAGTTCCAGACCAGCTAGGGTCACAGCGTGACCCCCATCTCTAAAAAAAAAATAGCCAGGCATTGTGGCAGGCATCTGTACTCCTAAGTACTCAGGAGGCAGAGGCAAGAGAATTACTTAAGCCCAAGAGTTTAAGGTTGCTGTGAGCTGTGATGCTACAGCACTCTACCAAGGGCAACAAAGTGAGACTATGTCTCCAAAAAAAGTCAACATCACTGCTGACAATGACATCAAAAGGTGAAAACACATTTTTCCTTTAAAAGAACTAAAGAGTTGGTCCTGTCCTTTTGAATATAAAATGACAAGACTCTTGAGCCAGTCTTTGTGGATCTGAAGGACCCTGTCCCCCTTGAAGGAAGTAAGTGATGCTCTTAAGCTATGTCACCTCTCTGAAGAGCTAATGACTGACCCTTGTCAATGGTCTTGGATACAACATCCACGTACATTCAGATGAACTGACCATCCTCATTCAAAACCATCTCTGAGGACCTTCTGTTGTCCAGCACTTCATGGGTGGAGAAAAATCTATCCTGGAGCAGTTTGGTGGTCACAGCCTTGTGCACTTATAATCCTGGGCATGTGCCACCCTCATAATGGCTTCCAAGGAAGGGTGACAGCCGGTGTTTTAGTTTCCTATGTCTGTCCTAACAAAGTATCACAGATTATGTAACTTAAACAATAGACATTTATTGTCTCATGGGTCTGGAGGCTGGAAGTCTGAATTCAAAGTTGGTTGGCAGGGTTGTCTTCTTCTGAGGGCCGTGAGGGAAAGATCCATTCTGTGCCTCTCTCCTCGGCTTATAGGTCCCTGTCTTATCTGTATAGCTTCACATCATATCCTCTCTTTGTGTCTGTGTCTGAATTTCATCATTTTATTTTTATTTTAGAGACAGAGTCTCACTTTGTTGTCCTCAGTAGAGTGCTGTGGTGTCACAGCTCACAGCAACCTCCAGGCAATTCTCCTGCCTCAGCCTCCCAAGTAGCTAGGATTATAGGCGCCCACCACAATGCCCAGCTATTTTTTTGTTGTGGTTTGGCTGGGGCTGGGTTTGAACCCACCACCCTCAGTATATGGGGCTGGCACCCTACCCACTGAGCCACAAGCGCTGCCCCCAAATTTCCTCATTTTATAAGGACGCTAGTCATGTCCAATATGGCTTCATCTTATATCTCCAAGGACTCTGTCTCCAAGGATCACAGTCTGAATATTGGGGTGGGGGCAGTTAGGACCTCAATACATGAATTTTGGAGGGACACAGTTGAGCCTATAACATCACTTTTAAGGGCATTTTCCAAGAGGTAGCCCTGGCCACCCTCAGTCTGTTCTGGAAGGTTCCAGCCACTATTGCTCTCTGCTCAGGAATCCAGGCCTCTAAGAAGGTGAGAAAGGCTGCCTCTTATCCACCTTCTGGAGGAAGTGGGCTTCTGGGGACTCTCAGACACACATGTCCACCTCTCAGCACAGACCACCAGACCACTACACCTCCTTGTCTCATGCTTCCCAGAAACAAACTGAAATCCAGAAGGAGCGGATGCAGAGCCAGCGGAAACAGCTCTGTCAGTTTCTGGAGCAGCAAGAGAAGTTCTTTGTGGCCTGGTTGGAGGAACTGGGCCAGACTATTGGCCAGGTCAGGGAGACATATGGCACCCGTGTGTCCCGGGACATTGCCCTGCTTGATTCTCTGATTGGGGAGCTGGAGGCCAAACAGTGCCAGTCAGAATGGAAGCTTCTGCAGGTGAGTGCATCTGGGTCCACCTTCCCCCACCCTTCAGGCTGCCTCAGGCCCCAGGCCTGCCCAAGCCAGCGGGTGAGGCCCTTGAGGTTTGGGATGGGTATTGGTTGTGGTGATTCTCAATGCCTCTTGTACTTAGACCCCTTTGAGTAGGTCTCCCAGGAGCCCAGGGCGACCCAACATCCAGGAGATCCCTGGCATCACCTAGAAAGGTCAGCAGGGCTTGACTCTGCTGGAATGGGTACCACCTAGGTTGATTAGAATTAGAATAGAGGAGAAGTGCTCTCTGGGGCTGGGAGTGTGGAAAGGGTAGGGAGCAGCTGAAAGCCAGGAGTCAGCACAACTCCTAGGAGACTGGTAATGGAGAGCTTCCCTCTTTTCTCTCCTAGGACATCGGAGACACCTTGCACAGGTACAGAAAGGCCCCGTGGTGTACCCCTGGATCATGCAGGAAGCATTTGGGGGAGACAGTTCTAGAAGGGCCTTGGGGTGGAGGTTCTCTCAACCCCTGGGTCTGTGAGTCTTACTCTTCCTATTTCCTGCAGCTTCCTAAGGCCTTTTTGGATTAGCAGGGAGAGTGGGAGCCCAGTCAGGAGGGTGGCTGGCAAGGTGGACTGCAGATGAAGAATGAATTCAGCCCACCCTGCCAAACTAGATGGAGGCTTCCTAAGAAACCTCTGGAATGGACTGTGTCCCATGTAATTCGCCTTAGGAAGACTTCCCCTGAAGAACTGCTGGTGGCCTCGGGGAAGGAAGAACATCCAGGAGTCTGGGAAGCCAAATGGGAGGGGAGCTGGGCCCAGCAGGCGGGGAAGGGAGGGAAGGAGGGGGATGGGTCTTGGAATCACCTGGGAGTTTTACAAAATCCTGATGTCCTTTTATGTCTGGCTTTTTTCAATTAACATAACATTTTCAAGGTTCATCCATGTTGCAGCATGTATCAGAATTCCATTCCTTTCTATTGTGGAATAATAATAGTGTGTGTATATACCACATTTTGTTTAGACATCATGGACGTTTGGATTGTTTCTACCTTTTGGCTATTGTTAATAATGCTGTTATGAACATACAAAAACTTGCTTGAGACCCTATTATTTTGGGTAATTCCTGAAGTGGAATTCCTGGATCATAGGGTAATTCTATGTCTAGTTTTTTTTTTTTTTGGTTTTTTTTTTTTTGAGACAGATCCTCAAGCTGTCACCCTGGGTAGAGTGCTGTAGCATCACAACTCACAGCAACCTCCAACTCCTGGGCTTAAGTGATTCTCCTGCCTCCACCTCCCAAGGAACAGGGACACCACAATGCCTGGCTACTTTTTGGTTGCAGCTGTCATTGTTGTTTGGTGGGCCTGGGTTAGATTTGAACCCGCCAGAATGAGTTGCTTGAGCCACAGGCACCCAGCCTTTTTTTTTTTTTCTGAGGCAGAGTCTCAAGCTGTCACCCTGGGTAGAGTGCTATGGTGTCACAGCTCACAGCAACCTCCATCTCCTGGGCTTAAGTGGTTCTCTTGCCTCAGCCTCCCAAGTAGCTGGGATTACAGGTGCCCGCCACAATGCCTGGCTATTTTTTGGTTTTAGTTGTCATTGTTGTCTGGCAGCCCGGGCTGGATTCAAACCCGCCAGCTCTGGTGTATGTGGCTGGCACCTTAGCTGTTTGAGCCATAGGTGCCAAGATGTATGTTTAGTTATTTGAAGAACCACCATACTTTTCTTTTTTTTAATTGAGACAGAGTCTCACTATGTCACCCTTGGTAGAGTGCCATTGCATCATAGCTTATAGCAACCTCAATCTCTTGGGCTCAAGCGATTCTCTTGCATCAGCCTCCCTAGTAGCTGGGACAACAGGCGTTTGCTGCAATGCCCAGCTATTTTTTTGTTTGTTTGTTTAGCAGGCCCAGGCTGGGTTTGAACACACCAGCCCTTGAGCATGTGGCCACTGAGTTGCAGGACGCCCAGCCATGAAGAACCACCATACTATTCCCCACAGTGGCTGTATCATTTCACATCCCCACCATTAATGCACAAGGGTTCCAATTTCTTCAGATTTTTGCCAACACTTATTATTTTCTGTTTTAATCATAGCCATCCTGGGCTGGGCACGGTTGCTCATACCTGTAATCCTAGTACTCTGAGAGGACCAGTTAGGTGGATTGCTTGAGCTCAGGAGTTTGAGACCAGCCTGAGCAAGAGCAAGACTCTGTCTCTACTAAAAACAGAATAACTAGCCAAGCATTGTTGTGGGCCCCTGTAGTCCCAGCTACTTGCAAAGCTGAGGCAAGAGGATTATTTGAGCCCTGGAGTTTGAGGTTGCCGTAAGCAGGACTGATGCCACAGCACTCCACCTAGAGTGAGAGAGTTGGACTTTGTCTCAAAAAAACAAGAACAAAAATCATAGGCATCCTAATGGGTATGAAGTGTTTTATTGTGTTTCTTCCTCATTTATATTTCAATAAAAAAACAAAGATAGGAAAGTATAATTAATTTGAGATAGATGATTATGGTAATAATACCCATGCCATTTTAAGGCATTTAAAACTATTATTAAAACTCATTGTGGGCTCAGCGCCTGTGGCTCAATCGGCTAAGGCGCCAGCCACATACACCTAAGGTGGCGGGTTCGAATCCCCAGCCCAGGCCCGCCAAAACAACAATGATGGCTGCAACCAAAAAATGGCCAGGCATCGTGGTGGGCGCCTGTGGTCCCAGCTACTTGGGAGGCTGAGGCAGGAGACTCGCTTGAGCCCAGGAGTTGGAGGTTGCTATGAGCTGTGATGCCATGGCACTCTACCCAGGGGGATAGCTTGAGGCTCTGCCTCAAAAAAAAAAACAAAACTCATTGTGGTTTTGGTATCAGTGTTTTTTAAAGCTCCCCATTGGATGCCACCCTGTGTCCAAAGTTGAAGGCCAATGTTTAGAACTCGGTCCAGAGGAGACTTTTCTATGCATAGTCGAGGCTGTCCTGTTGTGCTCTGTGGACATTGTACCTCACTTCTAGCTTATAGAGAACTGGCCATCCCCTTGTTCCAGCCCTCAGCTTAATAGTTTCTTGTCTCTAGGGCCAAGACAGTGCCTGTTCCTGAGCCATGGACCACTCCACCAGAGATGAAAGAAAAGATCTACCTGCTCCACCAGAAATCAGAGTTTGTGGAGAAGAGCATGAAGTACTTCTCGAGTACGTGGGATTGGGGAAAAGTGGGGAGGGGCATCTGTTCACCTCCTCCTTGAGATCCCAAAGCTCCTGGCTTCCCTTCCCCATCTTCACATTCTTTCAGCCTCTCCCTGATCTGTCTCCAGGGAAGGGACCTGACTTGAGCTTCTCTCTGCTCCCCTTCCCCCCTTTTTAGAAACACTTCGTTCAGAATTGGAAACGTTCAATGGTGAGTCTAACGGTGACCGTGTGAGCTGCCCAGGGGTTATTGTTATGTTCCCTTATCACAATAAGGATAAGGGACCATCACTGTTGATTTGGGGGCACTATATAGAAAACGTTTGGAACAAGGAGAAAAGTCATGGCAGGCTCCATAGGCTTGGTGCCTTACTTGTTGTCTGAGCTAACTTAGTAGATCATGGAGTCTCCAAGGCAAACTTGGGTACCTGGGAGGAATGGGACTGTAGCCAAGCATAGAATGTTGGGCCCTGAGCAGTGGGATGCTTGTCTTTCCTTGTTGTGGGGACAGTGTAATTTAGCCCCTCTGAATGTGAATGCTCAGAGGGTTTGTTTTTTTTTTTTAACCTCATCTTATTTTTCTCCGCAGTTCCAGAACTGATTAGCGCTCAGGCACATGCTGGTAAGTGTCCAGATCAAGGCAAATGGCCAGGCCTGCTAGGTCCCTGTGCTGTTTCCCACCATGTTCCAGAAAAGCAGCCCTGTCTCTGTTTCTTAGAGGTTGGGGAAACTCTTTGGGGACCTTACCCATGGACCCCCAGTTAGATATTGTCATTTCTCTCTGCAGTTAATGTGATTCTGGATGCAGAAACTGCCCACCCCAACCTCATCTTCTCTGATGATCTAAAGAGTGTAAGACTTGGAAACAAGGGGGAGCGGCTCCCTGATGGCCCAGAAAGATTCGATAGCTGCATCATTGCCCTGGGCTTTCAGAGCTTCCTTTCAGGCTGCCACTATTGGGAGGTGGAGGTTGGAGACAAGACAGGGTGGGTCCTGGGCATCTGCAAGGCATCCTCGAGCAGGAAAGGAAGCATGACACTGACACCAGAGAATGGCTACTGGGTAGTGATGATGATGAAGCGAAATGAGTACCAGGCGTCTACCTTTCCTCCAACCCGCCTGAGAATGAGGGAGCCCCCCAGGCGTGTGGGCATCTTCCTGGACTACAAGGCTGGAGACATTTCCTTTTACAATGTGACTGCCCGATCCCATATCTACACATTCACTGGTGTATCTTCCTCTGGGCCCCTTCAACCTCTTTTTAGCCCTGGGACACATGATGGAGGGAAGAACATGGGTCCTCTTACCATCTGTCCAGTGGGTAGCCAGAGGCCGCACTAAATGCCCAACACTACATCTCTCTTCCAGTTCTTGTATTTACACACTCAACAATCATTATGGAACACCTGCTGGGTGCCAAATGCTCTAGGAAATGTAATGAATAACAAAATGTTCTCTGTGCCCAAGAGCTTACCCACTGGTAACAGAAGTAGGCTAGGTACAAAAATATCATTAAATCCAGTGTGGAGAGAACACATGCATTGATGCTGATGACATGTGGTAGATATCAGAGAAGGAAGAATGTGGCTGTTGCATAATAAATCATTGCGTGAAGTAGCACTCTCAGATGCTCCTGAGGCAGAAGACTCTGCCCATGGCAAGGATGTGTCCCTTCATTCTATCTGCCACTGTCTTGAGAACCGAGGAATCCTAGAGAAAGCACAAGCAGACTGGATTTTAATATAAGTATTTGTTTACGTGAATTAATGAACTGTGATTCTTAAGACTATTGACTGGTCCTCAGGAATAAACCAATTAGAAAATTTGGTCATCATTGCATTTGTCACTTACTTGATCACTGGGATCCTATTTTTCTACAGAATGCCATGGAAGAGATGGGGCTGCTACTGTGGAAGAGCATTTAATGCATATTCTAAGCATCAGATTATAATGTTTTGGTTTGTAGCAGAAATCTGTGGGGCTGTGAAATACTAGGTTGCTCTAGTTCACACAGACCCCTCTATACACCCCATTTAAAGAAATGTAAAGGGAAGGGCTGTAAGAACTAAAAAGAATCAAAGATTAATCATCAAACTCCTTCTATCCCAACTCCTCTGTCTTCACTACTAGAGTCAAGATTAGAAAATATCAATAATCAGGCTGGGTGTGGTGGCTCATACCTGTAATCCCAGCACTTTGGGACACTAAGGCAAGGGATCACTTGAGACCAAGAGTTGTAGAATAGCTTGGGCAACAAAGTAAAACCCTGTTTCTACAGAACTTTTTTCTTTTTGAGACAGAGTCCTACTTCATTGCATTGGGTAGAGTACCATGGCATCATGATAGGACACAGCAACCTCAAATTCTTGGGCTCAAGCGATCCTCTTGCCTCAGCCTCCCCAGTAGCTGAAACTACAGGAGCCTACCACAACACCTAGATAGTTTTTTCTATTTTTAGTAGAGACAGGGGGTCTCATTCTTACTCCTGAACTCAAGCTTTAGTAGAGACAGGCTGGTCTCAAACTCCTGAACTCAAGCAATCCACCAGCCTCCTAGAGTGCTAGAATTACAGACATGAGCCACGGCCTACAAAAAAAAAATTTTTTTTTTAATTAGCCAGTCATGGTGATACGTGCCTACAGTCCCAGCTAGTCAGGAGGCTGATGTGGGATGATCACTTGAGCCAAGGAATTAGAGGTTACAGTAAGATGACTGGGTGACAGAGAGAGAGAGAGAGAGAGAGAGACCCTGTTTCTAAAAACAGAAATAAGTAAGAAAGAAAAACCTCAAATATCTACTGTTATTTAATTATAAAAGTAACTCTCATTATTTGAAAATTTATGGGTTTATAAAACACAGTGAAAAAAATTCCCTTCAGCTGGGAGAGTTGGCTCACACCTATAATCCTAGCACTCTTGGGAGGCTGAGGCAGGTGCATCCCCTGAGCTCATGAGTTTGAGACCAGCCCAAGCTAGAGTGGGAGCTCCTTCACACACCTCTAAAAATAGTCAGGTGTTGTGTCAGGGGCCTGTAAGCCCAGCTACTTGGGAGGCTGAGGCAAGAGAATCACTTGAGCCCAGGAGTCTAAGGTTGCTGTGAGCTATGTACAATGGCACTCTACCAGGGGCAACAAAGTGAGATTGTCTCAAAAAAAAGAAAAAGAAAAAATTCCCTTCAATCCTACTCCTTACAGATACCATTAACCTATGTTGAATATTCCTCCAGTTATTTTTTAAATGACATCATACAGATTGCTTTTTAACTTGCCTTTTCACTTAATTTATCTTTTTAATGGTTTCATTAGATTCCGATGTATAAATATATCATTTAACCAAGTTTTTGACATTTCAAACAAAGCTATCCCATCTCTGTAGTTTTCTTCAGAGTAAGTTCTGAAAAGTGAACATGTTACAAAGTTTATGAACATTTTGCATTTTAAAATAGTGCCATCTTGCCCTCTTAAATAGGCAAGAACATTACTATATGAACATTGCCTTCAGAACATTGAATATTACTTTTGTAATTGTTATTGTTCTAGTATTTTAAATTGCATTTACTGATTCTATGCAATGACTACTTTTGCATGTTAAAGGGCATTTGCAGATCTATACGTTGTTTATACCCTCAGGTAAGTTCTAATATTTCAAATCCCTTTATGATATCCATTATGACATCAGTTTTTAAAAACAGGATGTCATCAACTTAAAAAAATAACTTTTTCAACTTATCTTTTTTCATTTTAAGCTTTTATTGTTTTTAGTTATAAAACCGAAGTGACACAATCCAAAAAATTATTTCACTCCCCTCTATTTTCAGCCCAAACTCATGAGTCACCATTTTAATAGTCTAATGTGTATCCCTCAATACAAACATACAGGGTGTTGTTTTCTGTTTGTTCCAAAAATATGCATTATATACGTAACTCTGAAATTTTTTTTAAATTTAATATCTTATGGCCATCCCTCCAGATTGACATATAGTTCTAATCCATTCCTCTGATGTAATTTCTGCAAGTATGGATGTGCCTGTTCATTCAATTATTTCCTTACTGATGTCACATACATGCATTTTGTTTCCACTTTTTGTGACTACAAAGAATTTGCAAGAAATTCCTAGAGACAGATTCACAGAGGAGATCATGAAGGTCAAAGAATATATGCCTGTACTTTCAATTTTAATATATTGCAAATGAGTGTACACACCACGCTACCAGCAAAGGGAGTGCCTATTACTCCAGTTTCTTCATTGCTTCACAAGTGAAAAAGGTAATCCCTTTTAAAGTAGTAATCTTGACCAGAAGTGTAGTTAAGCATCTTTTCAAATGTTAATGACCAATTAGTTTTTTTCCTCAGTACAATGGCTGTTCTTATCTTTTACCTTTGTCTTTTGTCAGTTGGCTGGGCCTCTTTTTGTGCTGGGAATGTCTGATTCTTTGTGCATCTTATTTTTTACAGTTATTTTCCTGTCTATTACTCGCATGACTTTCTTAATAGCATTGTTTAAAAGTTTTGTTTTTTTTTTTTTTTGAGACAGAGTCTCACTTTGTCGCCCTCGGTAGAGTGCCGTGGTAGCGTCACATAGCTCACAGCAACATCCAACTCCTGGGCTTAGGTGATTTTCTTGCCTCAGCCTCCCGAGTAGCTGGGACTACAGGTGTTAAATAAACTTTAATGTCTGGAAAAGCCGGCATTTCTGATTTTTCAAGAATTTTTTTTGTGTCACAGTGTTTAAATTCCTTTTCTTTCCTTTTTTTTTTTTTTTGAGACACTGTCTCACTATGTCGCTCTTGGTAGAGTACCATATCGTCACAGCTCACGGTGACCTCAAACTCTTACGCTTAAGTGATTGTCTTGCTTCAGCCTCCCAGGTAGCTGGGACTACATGCGCTCACCGCAATGTCCGGCTATTTTTTGGTTGCATTTGTCATTGTTATTCAGCAGGCCAAGCTGGGCTTGAACCCGCCAGCCTATTTGTGGCCGGAGCCCTACTCACTGAGCTACAGGCCCCGCCCCTTTTCTTTTTATATTCCTTTCGTTTTAATATATGTTCAGTCCTAGTTAAGTGAACTATAATTAAAGTTGGGGAAAAACATTCATTTATATTTTTACTTTTGTCATCTTGCATAGAGTTACAAGGCCATCCCCGTCTATAGAAGTCCCAACCTTGATAAACGCCCTCACTGGGGAATGAACCGAAACGCAGTGTTTAGCCGCCACGGGAGGTTGACATTAAGAAAGAAAACAGGCAGGTTGGAGCCCGGCCTGGGCCTGCTAAACAACGATAAATGCAACCAAAAAATTGCCGGGCGTTGTGGCCGGCGCCGGCAGTTCCAGCTACTCGGGAGGCTGAGGCAAGAGAATCCCTTAAGCCCAAGAGTTTGAGGTTCCTGTGAGCTATGACGCTATGGCACTCTACCGAAGGCAACAAAGTGAGACTCTGTCTCAAAACAAAACAAATAAAAAGAAAGGAAACAGACACAGTCCGAGGACTACCAGGATCAGAACAAAAGAATGGCCAGTCCAGACAGCAGTGTATAATTTGGCAAGCTAGGACGAGAGAAGGTTCCCACTCCTCTGACCATTGGACCTCCTGCACAAAGGAATGGTAGGGAAGTCCCCAGAGTAGGGCGGAATCCCAAGCTGACTACACCTCCACTACCTCTGCAATCCCCTGACCAGCCGGATGCTGCAACGGAAACTGCGGTGGTGGCCTTGCACAATCCTTCCGGTCAAAAAGACATACGACTTCCGCTCACTCCTTGGTCCTGCCCCGCCCCAACCGCCGCGCCTGACGATCTCTCATTGGCTGTTTGATGCCAACTACACTTCCCAGCAGGCTATAGAGCTAGGGTGGCCGCCTCTGGAGTGCTGCCAGTCGGTCCTGCAAGACGGGAACGAGCGTACTGCTTTCTGTCTCCCAAACAGAGCCTCAGAGAGAGCTGCCATCACTAGCCTGGCTTTCCTCCACGGCTGAGAGCTCTGCAGGCCGTCCTTGAGCCTTGCTGTCTGAACATAGACTGCTCGCTCCGAGCGGGGAGACCAGTCTTCCGCACCGGAAACAAAGCACTGGTCGTGAGGTTACGGCCGCAGAGGCATCCGGCCTCCCAGAAAGCACCGCGTCAGGGTCGTCCTCCTCTGCGCGCGCGAATAGTTGCCGGCTTTCTGTGAGGACGCTCCGAAGGGCGAGGGGCAGGCTTGGCCCTCCGTTATCTAGCTTTCCGTTTTCTCCCGGAGCCTGGGTATGTGAGCTGTCCCTAGGGAACGCTCAGGAGTGGCAGAAGCCTCAAAAGATCAGAGACTTTGCGAGGGTGGGAACCCGGCTGAAGCGGCCTTTAGGGAGATCGGAGGGTGGTCCGTTACTGGGTAGGCAAGGCCAGGTAGGTGGTCTACCGCGCACTCGGAGCAGTGCCACTGGCTGGGATTTGCGGTAAAGGTGTCCCTTGGCCGGTGGGAGAGACTTCAGAGTGGGCTTGGACTGGAAGTGTGGGATGTCCCTTGCCGCTCTCAACAGAACTTTGAGGCCATATGGGAATAAGGAGGTCACGTGTGGACGCCTCAAGCGGCCTTGTAGTTGTTCCCTTGGGGAGTCGTCAGCTGCCCCCCAAAGGGCACCTCAGGGAGCTTCTGCCTGAGTGGCACATTGTGGTCAGATTCAGTGACCAACCTGCTTCTAAACAGATGGCCTTGGCTCGGCGCCTGTGGCTCAATCGGCTCAGCCGCCAGCCACGTACACCTAAGGTGGCGGGTTCCAATCCCCAGCCCGTCCCGCCAAACGACGATGGCTGCAACCAAAAAATGGCCGGGCGTTGTGGCGGGCGCCTGTGGTCCCAGCTACTTGGGAGGCGGAGGCAGGAGACTCGCTTGAGCCCAGGAGTTGGAGGTTGCTGTGGACTGTGATGCCATGGCACTCTACCCAGGGGGATAGCTTGAGGCTCTGTCTCAAAAAAAAAAAAAAAAAAACAGATGGCCTTGCAATTGGACACCAGATTTTTCTTTTAGTGGATTGCTCTTTTGACAGGTATAAGTTAAACTGCTGTACCCACAGGGGTCTGCACTTCATACTTTCCAGAAGGCTGACCCTTGATCCAATGGCTGGCTGCCATTTCTTCCTTCTCTTTGGCCCTTTAAATTTGGACAGCCTTTGGTTTTTATTCTCAGGATCTTTCTTTTAGCCTTCCTAAGAGTATCCTGTTCAGGACCTTCTGTTTGGGTTGTTATTTCCCTACTGCTTTTCCTTTCTCACTTATATTTCAGGTGGTCTTACTGCCCAAGCCACATATTGGAGTGCATTCAGGTCCTGCTTGGTCTTGTGGGTAATCCAAGGTTTCTTTGTTTGCAGCTTGACTATCTGGCAGATTTCTTTCAGTAAGACGTTGTTCTGGAAACCCCCAGAAACGAGTGCGGACTGTGGTTACAAAGCATGATGACTGCAAAAGTTGTTCCTAGGCCTCCAAAGCCAAAGCAGTCCTTTATATTGAGAGTTCCACCAGATTCCAAGCTGGGCCAAGACCTACTTCGAGATGCTACTAGTGGGCCCAAGACCATCCACCAGCTAGTTCTGGAGCACTTTCTTACTTTCTTACCTAAGCCAAACCTGGCCCAGCCCAGTCAGAAAGTCAAGGAGACCTTGGTTATCATGAAAGATGTGAGCTCAAGCCTTCAGAACAGAGGTGAGAACCCTCTGTTTATTCCACTAGAAGAGAAAGAGGTAGGATTGGTTGAGGTAGGCATCCATGTTAATAATGAATTCAAGTTAGGATAGTGTTTATTGAAAAATGAGTCAGTTTAATAAGTTTACATGGGTGGCACCTATGGCTCAAAGGAGTAGGGCACTGGCCCCATATGCCAGAGGTGGCGGGTTCAAGCCCAGCCCCGGCCAAAAACTGCCAAAAAAAAAAAAGTTTACATGTTGAAAACAAAGTATTTTCTTCTCAAGCTAGAGCTTGAGTGATATACTGGATATATGTAAAGTAACAGAATAAGAATAAACTGAGAGGGTGGCACCTGTGGCTCAAAGGAGTAAGGCACTGTCCCCATATACTGGAGGTGCTGAGTTCAAACCCAGCCCTAGCCAAAAACTGCAAAAAAAAAAGAATAAACTGAGTGTATCTTTCTGTAGTGTCAGTTTTACCCAAGCATTCTGGGGGAAATATCTTTCTAAGATAAAGAAATCATACAAATGGTCAAGTTGACTTCAGTTTATGTCAGTTTTTTTTTTTTTTT
>CAUYQV010010257.1:0-15691 GCA_963574575.1 Galagoides demidoff
CTCCCAGAACTCGGTGCAATCTCTGAATTCAGTCATGTACCTCATGGACTGCAGAGCATTTTGTGCGTGTAAAAATGCATCTCAGCAAATGTCCTTCTTCAAAAAATAGCTTTAAAACCTAGGACACACTTAACATGGTCAGGAAAAATAAAGCAAAGCATTCTGGACCTGCTTTATAACCTACTGCTAAAGGAACCAAAATCCATAAGCACCAAACACAAGAGTCATTATGAGTCAAACAGGAATTAATTGCTGAGTTGTGCGAGTCCTTCAGGATCTGTTGGTGCACACTGACAAGTCCTGCAGGGTCTGTTGGTACGCACTGACAAGTCCTTCAGGGGCTGCTGGTGCGCACTGACAAGTCCTGCAGGGTCTTCTGGTGCGCACTGACAAGTCCTTCAGGGGCTGCTGGTGCGCACTGACAAGTCCTGCAGGGTCTGTTGGTGCGCACTGACAAGTCCTTCAGGGGCTGCTGGTGCACACTGACAAGTCCTGCAGGGTCTTCTGTGTATACTGACAAGACCTGCAGAGGGTATTGGTGCACACTGACAAGTCCCATGGGAACTGTGGAGCAAAGAAGGCGCTATGTGCCCATTCATTGCTCATCCTAACTCTTGTCAGTCGTGGGTGCACTGACTGAAATTTACTTTTTGCAGGGTTTCAATTTTCTCCTCATCTTTTAGGGTAGGAGTGAGAAATAGTCTATTGAGGATTGCTGAAACATATGCATACACACACATACAAACTAAATGGAGACATCAAATGGAAAAACATAGATTCATTAAGGTCCAAGAGATTTGGGGTGGAAAAAAAATATTCACTATCAGCTGTCCGTTGCTTAAAAGTCCAGTCTGTTAATTTTATAAATTCATATTCAATTTGAGTTGTAAAAGCAAGCAACTGTCCTTTATACAATTCTTGTCCAAATAATAAATCAAGAGCATAATTTATGAAACTTTCATACATTGATTAGAACTTTAAAGTTCTAATAAATTAAATCACAATTCAAGCACGTCAGAAGGGAAGAGTATTCTGGAGTCTCTGGGTGGACCATAAACCCAATTACAGTGTCCTTGGAGGAGAAGATGGAGGAAGATTAGACAGAGGGAAGAGGAGACCAAGTGACCACAGAAACAGGGGGCGGGGGATGAGGGCACAAGCCCAGTGATGGCACAGTCACTGGAAAGGGAGGCATTCTCTTCTGGAGCTTCAGGAGGTAGCATAATCTTGATTTTGGACTACTCCATCCTCCTCCAGAACTGTAAGAGAAGACATTTCTGTTGTTTGACGTTACTGAGTTTGTGGTGTTTTGTTACAGCAGACACAGGAAACCAAAACACTCTCTGACACCCTAAGTTGTGAGCAAAACAACATAACATGTCACTATGGTTGCAAAACTGTTTAAATACCTTCGTTTCTGTTTTTAAAAGTTTGATGGCTGTGACTTTGTTTCTTAATCTGATTTCCTATTTTCCTAGGTTTTGAGCAAGTTTCCTTCCTAGGATTTTAGGAATGGTGCTATCCCAGGTATAAAAGATTTTCAGGTCAGAATGTGAGGTTGTGCATTCTGAGTTTGTTGCTCAGTTGACTCGATTGGGCCCTCTGGTGTAGTTGTCCTCTAGTTGTAGTTAAACTCTCTATTTAATACTCAAAATGTCCCTGCTGGTATGGCATTGGAACTGGTTATTAGACATATCCCCAGGTTAGAACCCAGCCTAGGCCGATTAAAAAACAATGACCGCTGCAACAAAAAATAGGTTGCTGTGAGCTGTGACAGCACAACACTCTACCAAGGGCGGGCATGGTGGCGGGTGCCTATAGTCCCAGCTACTTGGGAGGCTGAGGCAAGAGAATGCTTAAGCCCAAGAATTTGAAGTTGCTTTGAGCTGTGATGTCACAGCACTCTACTAAGGGTGACATAATGAGACTCTGTCTCAAAAAAAGAAAAGAAAAGAAAAGAAAACTTAGCCGGTATGGCAGATACCTATAGGTATTTGGGAGGCTGAGGTAGGAGGAGCACTTTAGCCCAGGAGTTTCAGGTTGCTATGAGCTAGGCTAAGACCATGGCACTCTGGCCCAGGTAACAGAGTGAAAAATAAATAAATAAAATAAATAAATAAAGGGCAGCACCTGTGGCTCAGTGAGTAGGGTGCTGGCCTCATATACTGAGGGTGGCAGGTTTAAACCCGGCCCCAGCCAAACTGCAACAAAAAAATAGCCGGACATTGTGGCAGGTGCCCGTAGTCCCAGCTATTTGAGAGGCTGAGGCAAGAGAATCACCTAAGCCCAGGAGTTGGAGGTCGCTGTGAGCTGTGATGCCACAGCACTCTACCAAGGGCAGTAAAGTGAGACTCTGTCTCTACAAAATAAATAAATAAATATAAATAAATAATTTCCTAAACATGTCTAAGTGTCTTTACCACATTCACCTAAGGTTTGACCACAGCAGGGAACATATTTTGCTACCAGCTATTTTGTTCTCATTAAGCAATCTGTTTTATTCTCTCTGAATTTTCTCTTTTTGCTCACTGGGAGATCCTTCTTTCCTTTTTGGGTAGGAAGATAATATTTATCCACTGGCCCTCTCCACCATTCTCTGGGGGTTGTGCAAACTCAGAACTCAATCCACAAGACTTGATTTCCAATCGTCAACATTCAGCTCTTAGATTCCATGCAACCAGTTTAGTTCACTGAACAAAACTAGATTCTGACAAATAAGAAGACTTTCAGCTTTCAGATTATAGTTTTTGCTCTGCATTTAAGATATTCAGTCACATTTTTAATGGACCTTTTTGTTTTAGGCTCATCTGCCTTCCCCTTAAAGACCCTCATTTAGAAGGTGGCACTGGGGCTTGGAAAATCTAGAAAAAAGAAGGACAAAAGCAACTAAGAACACACAGTTCAATATAAAACGCTCTCCTCCTCCCACTCACACACTCAATTATGTTCCTTGCACGTGTTTCACTGGGGGAAATTTGTCTCTCCTAATAGACTAGAAGCTCCCTGATGGCAGGGATCACACATCTTGTATCTATGTTCCCTAAACCCCCCCCCCATTAGACAAGTATCCTTTTCACAGTTTATTCAGTGCCTTTTGGCAGGGGGTGGGGGGTGCTTTTTCCATTTATTATGCTGGTGATTTCACTTTTCAAAATGGCCCTTGAGCATACTACTGAAGTCCTGTCTAGTGTTCATAAGCTCTAGGAAGCTGTGACATGTGGTAGAAATCTTCTTGAGTCATGAGTTCAACATTCATCAAGAATATATGTTAAATAAGGTGTCTTTAAAGAGTAACAATATATAAAGAGTAATCTGTATAAAACAAGGTTATATGTCAATTGCTTACAGAGATATTATGACCAGAGGCTTGCAGGACCCTAACCCTGTATTTCCTTTTAATGCAAGGGTTCAGTATCTGCTAATGCAGTGTTCACAAAGACTTTACAGAAAGTAGCTATGCAGAGAATGAGAATTAAGCTATAGGTGTTTGCAGAACCACATGGAAGTAAGTTGTAGTCATTGCGACAACTCACCCCTACATCTTCATCTTGTTCTATTATGTTGTAACTTCTCCATGGTATTTATGTTACTGTTGGGCACACCACCATAACCTACACAGAGAACTACATTTAGGTCTGGACACAATTGTATAGAAACCCAAGTTCTACTTCTGCCCAGGTAACAATCTCTCTGAGCCTCAGTTTTCTCATCTCCAAAAGAAAAACCTTATAAATCTGTCATGATGGTTAAAACAAGATATTGTATCAGCCTGGCATACAGCAGACATTTAAAAAAGAATAAATGTCACTGCAATTGGCACTTCACAAATATTGACTTTCCAAGTTAGGTCTAACGGGGTATTAGAGTAGGGCAGGTAAGCACTAGTCCCTGCCCAAGCTCAGTTCAGTGGGAGTTTTGGTGTGTATTATCATCGAGGGATTTATAGCCTCATATCACATCTCCAGAGCAGAATAGAGGAATTCAACCAAAATGGGTTTATTGTAGTCAATGCAGGATAGTTTGGCTAACATTAGGATGTCAAAAAAAATAGTTCTGAAGGCATTTCCCTTTCTCTTTTCCTTCCAGAAGAAAGGATTTTCAGTACACCCATCACAAGATAGGAACCAGTGAAGCAGAAGTTTGTCTGGAATGAGTGACTGTGTTTTATAACAATTTTTATATGAAAACCATGTTTCTGATACTACAACCGAATCTTTCCCTGTTTCTACCAGGTTTTGATGACCACAGAGAAATTATGGTTTTTACTGAGCCAACCCTTATATGTTGATAAAGGTAGCTTAAGAGTCATTTCAATAAAGGTTTCAAGAAGATGTAATTTCGCAACAGTGGAATGTCAAAAATGGTAAATGTCATCTTTTAATAGGGTTAACATTTTCTTTATTTTTCAATTTGGTAAAACTGAATTGGACACTTCAAAAAAAATGCAAGTTTATATTACACTTTATGTAAATATTACCTGCCAGGTGTGGGCCTGATCTCCAGATTGTATGTGGAACTGCCTATTTGGGCTTGTCCACTTAGATGTCAGACAATTTTAACCCCTAAAGATCCTAAATCATCTCTTCCCTGTTCTTCCTTACCTTAGCAAATGACCTCATCACCTTTCTGATCAGCCTGTAGGCTCTGGTCCGACATCTGGGAATTGGCCTCTCATATGTTTCCTTTCCTCATAGCCAATTCTTCAGGAAGTCTCATCCTCTCTACCTCCAAAATAGACCCCCAATCCATCACATCGCACCTGCTCCACGGCGTCCAGATTTGCCTAAACTGCTCACACAGTCTTTTAACTGGTCTGCCTGCTTCCAAGCCTGCTCTACCCACAGACACGCCCCTTCATTCTTCACACAGCCACAGAATGTTCTTTTTGAAGATTACATTTTGATCATATCACTCCCTGCTTCAAAGCCTCCCATGTTTCCCCCTGTCATTTAAATTAATCTAAGCTCTATTAGGGCCCTCAAGGGCTTACTTGAGCTGGTTCCACCAGTGCCTGGGACCTAACCCGTCCCTCCCACTGTCACTTAGAACCCTCCTCTCATGTCATTCATCATCTTCTCTTTGTCTCTCACTGCTAAGTTTGTTCTGGTTCTCTGACTTCCTTTTTCATCATTCAACACTCAGAGAAAATGTCACCTGCTCAGAGAGGCCTTCTCTAACTCTGATCTAGAGGAGCCAGCCCTTGCCCCAAGACACTCTCTGACCTATGACAAGAGTATTTTTTTCAGAGAACATATTACTCTCAGATCCCTAATCCCTGCCCCCTTCCTTGCTTTCTTCCTTCCCTGCTTCCTTATTCTATGTGCCCCCATCATAGCATAAACTTCAGGAGGACAAAGATTTTTTTCATTCCCTACTCTGATTCTAGCACCTATAATACTGCCTGAATCATTGTAGATGCTTAAATAATAAACACTGGAAAAGCTCAGGGAATTTCACCCCAAAATATGACCCCTTGGTATAAAGAATATTTTTCATTAAAGGCCTTTTTAGATAAAAAGCCATTGAAAAGGGCTTTCCATCTGCATAAACCAGACTGACCTGACCTGATCCTTTCCTCCCCCTATTATCTCAATATATTACAGGAAAGAAGATCAAGAATGCGATCAGACCTGGTGTGAGTTATTTTAAACACAGTACCTGTCTCTCGGGTTAACTTACAAGTCAATCTGTCTCCCCATCCCTTTGTCTTCATTAGCACCATCTGTCAGCCCTAAACAGAATTGCCTGTACTTCTCATTTCCCTTTCCCGCCAAAAAGACAGGTATAAAAATATCTGGATGCTATGGGGATATTGCGTATCACTCTATGATTCTCCCTATGTACATGGTGAATACACCTTTCTCATTAGGCAGATAAATAAGAGAAAGGTGTATTTACCATGTACATAGGGAGAATCATAGAGTGATCTAGTAGTGAACTTTCAGAGGAAAGGACAAGCTTTCCTTCACTCCTACAATACCGTTAACTTAGTGCCTAGTGTGCCAGGCACTGTAGTAGGCTCATTAGATATCTACTGTTCTTTCTCACAACAAATTTTCTTTTCTTTTTTTTTTTTCGAGACAAAGCCTCAAGCTGTCCCCCTGGGTAGAGTGCCATGGCATCGCAGCTCACAGCAACCTCCAACTCTTGGGCTCAAGCGAGTGTCCTGCCTCAGCCTCCCAAGTAGCTGGGAACACAGGTGCCTGCCACAATGCCTGGCTATTTTTTGGTTGCAGCCATCATCGTTGTTTGGCGGGCCTGGGCTGGATTCGAACCTGCCACCTTAGGTGTCTGTGGCTGGCGCCTTAGACACTTGAGTCACAGGCGCTGAGCCTCTCACAACAAATTTTCAAAGAGTTAGGTATGTGTAAGCGGAAGCATGGAGAGACTCAGCTAGTTGACTCCAGGGGGGGTCTGTCTCTTGCTGTTATTTATATTGCTTCACTTTACTGGATTTTCAGGTTCCACATTTGTGACTAAAAATTTTTATGTTTTTCTTTCATATTTGACTTTTGCCAAATGATTGCATTCATACAGCTCTTGAGATCTAGATCTTTTTTGGCTGAGATGGAGGTTACCCAATTTTCTAATTTTTGAGATTATTTTCCTTCATAGGTACAAGACATAGTTTTTTAATCAAATACAGTGAAGCGGGTGTTATTACTGAAGTGAGTTTTCGCTAAGGTATTATTAGGACATGTAGATAGTCGTATTCAGTGTTTCAACTTCCTCAGTTTCTTTGTGACTGATTCTAGGACAGTAACTATCTCAGTCGGGAATATTTGTTTCCCCCTTTCTCCACATAGTTTTTCATTTTCTATTTCGATTTATATAGGACACCAATTTATAAACCTCAGATCCTTTTTGAAAGTGGATGGGGGTAACGGGGGGAATTGGAAGTGTAAGCCATAATGAATAATTGGATTGAGAACTGTCTGGCCATTACGCGATGTCATTCTGAACGTCTTAAAGACAAATAACTGGTGCTTGCAGGGAATCAGAAGAGAGCCAGCCTGGGGTTGATCGGAATGAAGGCAGGGATTTCTGACCAGGGCCTCAAGATTTCTACTTCAGGGTCGAATTGGAACGCTAGTGAGAATTACCCCAGAGCAGTGGGGGATCCTGTAGACACCTACCCTCAGACACTGCAAACTCCCGAGTCATCTTCTCAGCTTACCCCACACGTGAGAATGTGGATGGCAATGGAGCCCAGGAGTTCCCAGCTGTCCCACGGTGCTGGAATTAGCTGCTGTGTCTCTTGGGTGAGAGGGCAATGAGCAGAGAATACAGAAGTGAGGGATCGTGGAAGAGCTGAGACTTACTTGTCACAGTGTGGAAGGAGGCTCGGAGGCACACCAAAGGGTCCCAGCACCTTGCCTTGCCCCGCAGCTGATCTAGTCCCTCCCCTTCTTTATCCTCAGCTTCTGGGCACCAGCTTACACCCCCTTTCCTTGGATGCCCAGAGAATCCTGTGCACTACCTCTGCCCACCGCACCCACTCACCTGTCAGGCTGTCCGTCCTGCCTCTCCCGAGTTCTCTGGCACTGGCCCTGTCTCTTCCTGGCAGTATGTGAAAAGGGATCCACTGGCCCATCTGCACCCTCCCACTGAAGCCCACCCTTCCCTTTAGGACACACTGCTCCCATCTCTGCCATTGGACTTGAGGAAAATAAAAAAGAAGGTTTTTCTATCATCCACCACATGCCCGCCCCCATGGTCAAGGACATCTGATGGAACACTTCAGTGACCATAGCTTGAGCTAATTTCATGTCTAAGATACTGCCTAGGATATCATGAAAAACAGAAGTGTGCATAGTTCCTTACCTCTGCACTACAGTTTCAAAGAAGTCTCCATAACTTAAAATTTACCCATGATTGGTAGGTCCTCAGACTGAGGTAATAGAAAGTCTGCACCATTCAAAACTTCCAAACCAATAAATTATGCTCAGAGAGGTTTTTCTTTTCTCCTACAGGTAGTTGCAGCAAATAAAAACCTAACAAAAGTAGGGTGGCACCTGTGGCTCAAAGGAGTAGGGCGCTGGCCTCATATGCTAGAGGGGGTGGGTTCAAACCCACTCCTGGCCAAAAACTGCAAGAAAAAAAAAAACTAACTAAAATATTTAACTACTTTGGTTCTATTGAAAGTGAAGGTCAAAATTTTGTATGAATAATTTTAGCTTCCAAGTAGTCATTTTCAATTTTACACTATTTAGTTCCAAAAGGAGAAAAATAAAAACAAAACAAAACAAGCTAATGAGAAAAGAAAAGGTAAAAATCAACCATGGTTAAATTACATTTAAGATTTCTAAACACATCAGGTGATAAGCTTTTCTAAAAATAACTTTTATGAAAGTATTAAGAAAGTAAGTATCCCTTTAAGTCTCACAAACTTTTACTATTCTCACATCAGTAACAGTATCGTTAATGCTGAGAGTCAAGGCAAGTACACCCTACATACCACGAGTCTGTTTTTTTTTCAGCACAATTTCTTTTTTGTGCAAAAATATAATTTCTCTCAGCAAATCCACAGCACGTTGTGGTATGTTAGCTTGGTTTGGGGCATACAAAGGCATTTCCTTAAGATAGGAAATATTCCTTGAAAATATGCTTTGTGGTGACTGCACACTATTTGATCCAATGCTGTTCCATATTTTGTTGTTTTTTTTCTTTTCTTCTCTCTTTTTTTTTTTTTTTTTAATACAGAGCCTAAAGCTATCACCCTGGGTAGAGTGCTGTGGCATCATAGCTCACAGCAGCCCCCAGCTCCTGGGCTCAAGCGATTTTCCTGCCTCCACCTCCCAAGTAGCTGGGACTACAGGCGCCCACCACAACGCCCGACTATTTTTTGGTTGTAGTTATCATGGTTGTTTGGCAGGCCTGGGTTGGATTCGAACCCGCCAGCCCTGATGTATGTGGTTGGCACCTTAGCCGCTTGAGCCACAGGTGCCAAGCCTGTTCTATATTTTGTTGATGACAGACTCTCCCATGAGGTTTTGGTAGTTTCTTATTTTTTGCACATGAAAAAAACAATGGAGCATGAAGATTTCTTGAGCTCCAAACTTATTTTCCCCTGGCTCCGGAGAGTGAGGAGGCTGTGCCAGGTTAAGACTGAGTTTACTGCTCCTGTTGCACACTTGAGTCTTGTCAATGTTCGCATGTGGAAGGCAGGGGGAGTTTTTAGGTGTTAGGTTTCCTGTCAGCACTGGCCCAGAGCTGCTTCCCTTCCTGGACTATAGCTGGGCCACCTGACCACAGCTGGGCTCGCCATGCCTAGGGCCATGCTGGAAATGAGGTTCAACACGCCTGCCGGGCTGTTCCTGAGCGTGTGGCCTGATTTTCCTGTTGGCAGCTGGCCTCTCACTTCCTCAGATCAGGCTCCATCTGGTGCTCTGGTTTTGATGATGGCTTGGTTTCTTTTGGTTCTAGTTTTCACGTTCCTCTCTGGAAGCTGTGCAGACGACCCAGACGTGTTGGAGCCCACGTTCCATCTCCAGGACCTGATCCTGACCCCACAGCTGCGTCCTGCTCGCTGCTAAAGAGCTCCCTGGTTTCAGCCCCACGTCTGGCTGCCAGTACAGACCCAGAGACGGCTTCTTCACTGATTCACCATCCTGTAGTCAACTCCTGTGTGCGCGGCTTGACATTTTCTGGCTTTCCCTTTCATATTTTGCTCTTAGTCTGAAAAATGCAGACCTCTTCTAGTGCCTGCAAGTCTGTCTGTTCTCTGAGCACTGGCCCCACACCAGGAGTGGGCAGGACTGGCTCTGGGTGTTTCTTTCCTCTGATGGTGCAAGACCCCACCCCTCTATGCCTCTGCTTCTAGGTCTTTATGTGGAGATAATAATAGTCCTTGCCTCATAGAGTTGTGAGGTTGCAGTGAATTAACTTGTGTAAAGAGCTTAGGTCATTGTCTGGCACCTAAGTGTTGACTACATTTTGGCTTTATTATCATCAAGGAATTTTCTCTACAAGCACTATTATCACTGGGAAATTCAAACCAATTTCACCTTGGAGTTGCACTGTCGGGATGGGCAAAGACAGGCAGAGAGGAATGCGTTTGGACTGTTGACTCTTACCAGGGTAGGTTAATTTCCTTTGCCATAGTAACTATTTTACTATTTATATGTACACTCTAACATCATGCTGTAAATCTCAACTATAAAGAACAAAATTTATTTTTTAGCCTGGGCGCTGTGGCTCATGCCTGTAATCCTAGCACTCTGGGGAGGCCAAGGTGAGTGGATTGCCCTGAGCTCATAGGTTCAAGACCAGCCTCAGCAAGAGCAAGACCCCCATCTCTAAAAATAGCCTGCGTTTTAGGGGGCAGCTGTAGTCCCAGCTACTCAGGAGGCTGAGGCAAAAGAATTGCTTGCGCTCAAGAGTTGCAAGTTGCTATGAGCTTTGACGCCACAGCACTCTACCAAGGGCAACAAAGTGAAACTCTGTCTCAAAAAAAAAAAAATTACGTAAAACAATAAAAATGAATTAATTTTTTTAAAAAGACATCTCAGCCTCCCTGTCAAATTCAGAGCTAATGGTGGACTGAATTTTCCTTTCCTCTAACATGAGGCAAAAGAATAGAAAGAAGAATTTCCCTCTGAATTGTACACAGAGGGACTGGAGCGAGTATTCACTAGAGGGGGGCCACCTCCTAGCGTCACATCAGCCTTAATGCACTATAGGAGGAGGCTGAGAAAAGCATACAGAAAGTCAGTATTTTATGTAACTCACAAGAGGTGGACCACAGCAAAAGTTGTGCAGACAATCTTTTGTGCACCGGCCTTCAAACTGTGATCAATTTTGCAAATTTCTTGGCTGGGAAAACTATTTATTTATTTTTTTGTTTGTTTATTTGAGACAGAGTCCTACTCTGCCACCCTTGGTAGAGTGCTGTGGTGTCATAGCTCACAGCAAACTCAAACTCTTGAGCTCAAGCAATCCTCTTGCCTCAGCCTCCCGAGTAGCTGAGACTGTATGCGGCCATCACAACACCTGGCCACTTTTTCTATATTTAGTAGAGACAGGGTCTCACTCTTCCTCAGGCTGGTCTTGAACTCCTGAGCTCTGGTAATCCACCCACCTCAGCCTCCCAGAGTGCTAGGATTATAAGTCTGAGCCACCAGGCCCAGGCTACAATTTATTTTGTAATGCCTGTTTGTGAGAACACTGAACCAAGCTCATTAGATGATGGTTACTTGGCTATAAGAGGGAAGGGCCAAAGCTGAATATTAAAATGGTACATTCAAACATTTTACAGGCTGTTAACTGGAATGTGCCAAACCTGTGCTTTGTAACTCTACAAGAGGACAAAACAGGGCAGTGTGCAGTTATCCTGACAAACAGTGACTCCATGTTGAAGGCCAAAAATAAAAACCTGTGTAGGAACAGTCTGAACGGCACACACAGACACTGTTAGGCAGTGTTGATGGTTGTGCGGAAACCACTCCTGATTTGTTTAGTTTTGTTTAGAGTTTATTAATCCTTTCAAATGTGGCCTAAAATCCTTGTGCTAAATTTAACAACAAAGGGTTGCCAGTACAGTGTTCTGAACCTGGGCAGGAAGGCCAGATCTTCCAAACGCGCGCTAAGCACAATTAGAAGCACACAATGCAGGTGGCAGGAGTTGGAAATGACAAAGAAGCTGATCAGGTGGAGGGACTCCTGTTTAATTCTAGGCTGCCCATTGTGCCAGGGCTGTGGCATCGCCAGAAATAGCAGCAGGTCCTGGAAGCCGCAGTCATAGTCTGAACAGGTCATGGAAATGGGAGGAAGCGGGGATGAGGCGGCCGGTTATGCCTCATTCCATTCAGCCATCCTGACGTCCACAGGAAGATACAGCAAGGACTGTCATCTTTGAGGACAAAGGGCAACCATGTGAAAAGAGCCTGAACTATAAAGATCTCAATAAATCATCCGTACGTCCTGGAGACAGTCTTTATGACGCCTCATTTGATTTATTTTTTGAACCTCCACCTCTCATCATGTAATTTCCTTGGCTACACAGCTCCTTTTGTTTCCTGAGAATCACACACACACACACACACACACCTTCCCCCCTCAAACCAAGATCCAAACATCAGCTTGATGAAATTAGAATTCTTGGGCAGTGCCTGTGGCTCAAATGAGTAGGGCACCAGACCCATATGCCAGAGGTGGTGGGTTCAAACCCAGCCCTGGCCAAAAACTGCAAAAAAAAAAAGAATTCTTGTTTCCTCAAGGGACATCTTTTGATACAACTCAATGACAAAATGTTGGATTACTTTCGTACAAGTAAAAAAAAAATGTTGGACTAGTTCTAAATCTAATTTAGATATGGAAAAGGGGGGCAGGAGATATTTTTGTTAGGTTTGGTTTTTCCTTTTTTATACAAACAAAACACATGGAGGCAGGCTCAACAATGAGCTTACAAGTCCCTTTGTGATCCTGTTCATTCTGATAATATAAAGGCCAGCTGGCTCACACGTTGATGTTTGTACATGAAATAAAATTACGTTGTCGGTAGTCTTTTTTTGGTAAGGTGTCACTCTCAACCAGGCTGTAGGGCAGTGCCAATTCCTGAGCTCCAGAGATCCTCCTGCCTCAGCCTCAGGAGTAGCTGGGCCTACACGTACCACACCTGGCTACTGTTTTTATTTTTTGTGGAGACAGAGCTCCCTACGTTGTCCAGGCTGGTCTCTGAACTCTCTGCCTCAAGGGATCCTTCCACCTTCACCTTCTAGAAAGCTGGGATTATAGGCATGAGCCCCATACCTGCTTCTTTAGCTATTTTTATTTATAATTGCCACAACCACTTTTTTAAACTTACATTTTCTCTTATGTTTTGGAAGAGTTTTACAAAACACCAAATAAACTAAGAGTAAGGTGACCAGACGTCCCACTTTTGGCAGTACAATCCCGATTTTTAACAATTTGTCCTGTGTCCTGTGGCATTTTTAAAAAGTCCCGATTTTTGGAAAGAATGCACGACAAGCTAGGGAACGGAGCAACGGGAAGGGAATATACATTTTTGGCTGCCGAAAGGTTAATATAGCTCCATTTGGGAATGAAGAAGTTAATGTAACTTCATTTGGAAATGAAAAGGCTAATGTAAACTTCCTACTCCCCTGCTGGGCAAGGTCACCCAGGTGGACCAGCGCCCTACTCCTTTGAGCCACAGGCGCTGCCCTATACATAATTTTAAAAAATGTATTATATTTGTAAATTGTACTTATATTGAAATTAAAAATATATATATTACAATACTATTTTTGCGTTCTATGAAAATTTTTGTTGCTCCATATAGACCAAATTTTTAATTAAGTACCCCCCACCCCTCAGACCCCCACCCCTCAACTCCCCCAACCCTCCCCCACCTCCCACCCCCCCCACAATGGTGTCCCGCTTTACCAATGTTAAAATCTGGTCACCTTAACTAAGAGTAAATCAAAGGCTTTCTTTATAAATAACATTAAGTTTTAAAGAGTTACTTTTATTCTATTACATATTTTTTTCAGATTAATGTGCAGGTATGAATGATTAGGTTACAATGTTTGTATCTGTTGGGTAGAGACCCTGTTGTAGTTGTGTCCTGCAGCCAGGAGGTGTGCCATGTACCCTTACATTGAGCCCATTACATGGGAGCTCACCAATCCTTCCACCTCCTGTCTCTCCCCTCCCTTCTAACTCCTTCCCCCAACTTGAATTGAGTTTTTCTCCTGTGTGGGTGTGCATTAGAACATCTACTGGCATAATATTAGTATTGTGTACATTGGATAGTACTTACGATACTTTACTGAGGAGAATGTGTTTTAATTCCATCCAGATTAATACAAAAGATGTAACATCTCCATTGTTTTTAATGACTGAATATTATTCCATGGTATACATATACCAGTTTGTTAATCCATCCTGGGTTGATGGGCATTTAGGTTGCTTCCACATCTTGGCAATTGTAAATTGAACTGCCATTAACAATCTAGTGCAAATATCTTTATGGTAGAATGATTCTTTTTCTTCTGGGTAGATGCCTAGAAATAGGATTGCAGGTTCAAATGGAAGGTCTATTTTGAGTTCTTTGTGGATTCTCTATACTTTTTTCCAAAGAGGCTGTTATTAGTTTGCAGTCCCACCAACAATGTAACAATGTTCCCCTCTCTCCACATCCATGCCAGCATCTGCAGCTTTGAGACTTTGTGATGTGGGCCCTTCTCACTGGGGTTAGGTGATATCTTCTGGTGTTTTTGATTTGCATTTCTCTGATGGTTAGGGACAAAGAGGATTTTTTTCATGTTTGTTAGCCATGTGTCTGTCTTCTTCAGAGAAGGTTCTATTTGTGTCTCTTGTCCAGGGATCTATGGGATTGTTGGCTCTTTTTATGTTAACTAATTTGAGTTGTCTGTAGATCTCTCTGTTGATAACTCTCTAGTTATCAACCCTTTGTCAGATTCGCTGTTATGTATCTTTTTAGACTTTTCAGTGTACTATTAAAATATTTATCTTTGCTAGATACAATATCTAAGGCAGTAGCATACAATGTATTTTTGATACCTGAATCCTTGTACAGTAATTTTCTGGATTATTTTCCTTTGGCTCCTTTCAGAACTCAATGTGGGCAGCTCTTGCCTTGCACAGTGCTGTGTTCACTGAGACTCTTGTGTATCAGAACCAAGCCAGGCGGAGCTGTATGTTAGCACACATAGTGCTATATGCCTTTTTGTTTGTTTGTGTCAACTCCTCAGGGTCCACTTTTAGGAGACTGCAATACCTTCCTCTGCTGATAACATTGGCATTTGTTGTCTAAAATTGTTGAGAGGTTATTTGGATTGTCTTTATCAGAGTTAGGCCTCTGTTAACTAGCCTGGGTCTATTCCAAGTGCAGGACAAACACAAGGGCACCCTATATGGTTCATTATTCCACTAAGGAGTTCAGTTACAATTCTAGTCCTCAGTCAAGTTCTTCCCAGTGCTCATGAAGAGTGAGGAGAGTCTCCTAACTGACCCTTTGTGCCTCATACAGTCTCTTGGGTTCCTGGGTTACTAGTGTAGTAACCAGCTACCTCCAAGGAGCCTGGCAAACTTGTGCCATTCTCACAGGCACTCCTTACCTGAATCAGCTGGCCTCTTCCAGCCCTGCTGCCTGTCTGCCACTCCCCGGTTCCCTCCCTGTTCCCTGCCACTCTATTCATCCATGCTGAGAAAAATGGATGATACTGTTAGAATGTACCTCATAGGGTTAGTGCAGCATAAATTATAGAATAAGTTATAGAATCAAATGCCTACAAATGCACTTTGTGTTTTCCAGGTACATGGAAAATATTCAGTAAATATTAGCAATTGTTATTGCTGAGTGGTGCCTGTGGCTCAGTGAGTAGGGTGCAGGCCCCATATACCAAGGGCGGCAGTACTGGCCCTGACCACACTGCAACAAAAAATAGCCGGATGTTGTAGTGGGCACTGGTAGTCCCAGCTACTCAGGACCCTGAGGCAAGAGAACTGCCTAAGCTCAAGAGCTGAAGGATGCTGTGAGCTGTGATGCCATGGCACTCTACCGAAGGTGACAAAGTGAGACTCTGTCTCTAAAAAAACAACAAAAAACAAAATTTTTATTGCTATTTTGTATGCCCATGGAAAATAATTTATGAGGCTTATAGCCATAGCCTTACAAGGAATTAATCTTTACAAAGTAAAATTGGAAGCTTTCATTCTGACAGTG
>CAUYQV010010258.1:0-27120 GCA_963574575.1 Galagoides demidoff
GGCGGGCGCCTGTGGTCCCAGCTACTTGGGAGGCGGAGGCAGGAGACTCGCTTGAGCCCAGGAGTTGGAGGTTGCAATGAACTGTGATGCCATGGCCCTCTACCCAGAGGGATAGCTTGAGGCTCCGTCTCAAAAAATAAATAAATAAATAAATAAATAAAAACATTAACTACTGATTTCATAAATCAGAGAGGGGAAATATGGGAGAGAAAGTTAATTTGTGTGCATGTGTTTTTCTAGGGGAGGAGGATCAGGAGCAGTAAAAGACCTAAACTCTCATCTCACATAAGAAATTCAATAGGTAACATCTGAAACTGAAAAAAAAAAAAATTAACATACAGCAATGTGAACATGTTATTCAAAATAAAAATACTGCAACTCCTCAAAACTTGATAGCTACCTCTGGGAAGTGAGAAGTGTAAACAACTTAAAAATTGCTGGTTTTCATCAATAATTATATGTTACTACACAATTTTTTAAGCCATTAATATTCATTACTTTCATAAGAATAAAAATGCCATCAAATAAAAATATCACTAAAAATGATGGAAAGAGGCAGATGTGACAGTTTTTAGAATACATCAAACCAAAATGGAGAGTTGCTAAAAAATAGGAAGAGTATTGACACATTGATGTTAAAAAAAAACCTCCAACACACCCAGGTAATCACACATATAACACCAAATTCATAGAGAAAGATCTGGAAGAACATTCATCAAATTCTGGAGGAAGAGTGGGATTACAGGTGCTATATTGTTTAATTTTTCTTTTTTTTGTGAATACAGTCTCACTATGTCACCCTCGGTAGAGTGCTGTGGTATCACAGCTCACGGCAAACTCAAGCTTTTGGGCTTAAGTGAGTCTCTTGCCTCAGCCTCCCAAGTAGCTGGGACTACAGGTGCCTGCCACAATGCCCAGCTACTTTTTGGTTGTAGTTGTCATTGTTGTTTAGCAGGCCTGGGCTGGGCTCAAACCTGCCAGCCTTGGTGTATGTGGCTGGTGCCCCACTCACTGAGCTATGGGCACTGACCCTATATTGTTTAATTTTTTAATAACAAGGTATCTATAAGTAATTTTTAACGACACAGGTTCATGATATATTGTCATAAGAGAAAGCAGCTATAAAAATATATATTGCTATGATGATCCTACTGTGTGTTTTTAAACATATAGCTTCTAAATTAAGAAAAAAATCAAAAGAACACCTTTGCCTCAAAATATTACTCAACTCCCAATTTAAACAGTAAAAATTAACACACTCTGAATAGAGTAGAAGCAGGGACTCAGTGCTCTAATCAGTCAAATATCAATCTCCCCAGGCCTTCTGGGGCTCCCCACAGTGTAGTTAGAAAATCATTATTAATACCATCATGACGGGAAGGAAAGAAACATTCATAACAGGACTTTCTCTGAGATGGGGAATTATGGGCACTTTTTTTTTTTATTGTTTGGGATTCATTGAAGGTACAAAAAATTAGGTTACACTGATTGGATGTGTTAGGTAAAGTCCCTTTCATAACTGTGTCCCACCCCTAAGAGGTGTGCCATACACCATAACCCTCACCCCCCTCTAGCATCCCCTCTACCCGCTCCCTCATTCTCCTACCCCCCCCATTGTACTTAATCATCTACTGCCTTCATATTAGAACTGAGTATGTTGGATTCTTGCTTCTCCATTCTTGTGATGCTTTACTAAGAAGAATGTGTTCCAACTCAATCCAGGTTAATACAAAAGATGTAAAGTCTCCATCTTTTTAATGGCTGAATAGTATTCCACGGTATACATATACCACTGCTTGTTTTCTTTTGCTTTTGTATGCTACTCATACAAACATATTTTTTCTATAGATTTGGAATGGTTAAAATAATAATTATCTGTTCCTTGAACATACCTCTATACCCACCTAAACCTGATGTAATTGAAGGGGTGAGAGTAGAGACTGTATCAGAGCTTTCTAAGTTATTTTTCTATGTTCATATTTTTTATTACTTAGGTTGACTTTAATCATTTATATTTTTCTGGAGAATTTTTTACTTTTGTAATTTCCAAATTCATCATTTAAAATTTCATTTTTTCAAAAATTCAGTTTTTACAACACAAATTAAAATTATTTTTTAATTTAATTTTAACAATATTTTCTAATAGAATTTGTTTTTCTAGTTTTGGCTTATTACTATTTTTTTTTTGAGCTTGTTGAAAATTAAGTTCATTATTTCATAAATTCTTATTTATATAAAAGCATTCAAAGCTATGAATTTTCCTCTGAGTATGATTTTGGCCATATCATTTAGGCATTTGGTGTCATTAATTCTAATAATATCTGCCTATTTCATGTAGATAACTTTTTTTTTCTTTTTCATGTAGATAACTTTTTAAAAGCCTTTACTATTAATTTATAGGGTTATTTTTTTGGTTTGTTTTTTTGAGACAGAGTCTCACTTTGTTGCCCTCGGAAAAGTGCCAGGTGTCACAGCTCACAGCAACCTCAAATTCTTGGGCTCAAGAGGATTTTTTTGCCTTAGCCTCCTAAGTAGCTGGGACTACAGGTACCTGCCACAATGGCTGGGACCAGATCTTGCTCTGGCTCAGGGTGGTCTTGAACTTGTGAGCTCAGGCAATCCACCCACCTCGGCCTCCCAGAGTGCTGGGATTACAGGTGTGAGCCACTGTGCTCAGCTACTAATTTACAGTTTTAGTTCACTTAGATAAAAGTGACCTCCAAGAGCTAGACTGTTTCTGTTTTGAAATTTTCAATGTAATTTTATGAGGAATGTTTATAAGTGTTAACATAGCATTTAAAAATAATCTTTCAATAGCCTTTTGCGGCTGGTCCAGGACGTGCCTTTGCTTCTGTTATTTCTGCAGTATATTTCTACTTCTTTTTGGATTTCCTCATTGTCCATACTAAATAGACTACTAAGTATCAGTGATCATCTTCTCCACGTTGCAGAAATTTCCAAACTTTCTGGCTCCTGGTGGCTTCTTCTAGGGTGATTGTAGGGTGATTTTTCTCCTTAATTTTATACCACTTTTAGCATTTCAGTGGCATTTTTCAGAAGTAAAAGGTAAAAATCATGGGCTCCAAGTACAGAGCAGTATGTAAGAGCTCAGTCTCAAGAATCACAAAGACCAACGTTTAAATTCTGCTTCTACCATTTCTTTGCTATAGCTCCTTGAATATGTTATTTAAATGTTCAAGGCTTCTGCTTCCTAAGATAAAATAATAATTGTGGCAATTACTACCAAAGCTTGTTAAGAAAGGTAAATAAGAAAATGTAGGTAAAGCACTGACTATAACATTTGAAAAGCAGTAGTACTCAATAAATGTTAGCTATCATTGCTGAAATCAGAACTTTGGTCTGAATGTCACAATTTTTTTTCTTTTTTTTAAAGACAGAGTCTCTCTCAGTCACCCTGGCATTGAGTGCAATGGTGTTATAGCTTACAGCAACCTCAAACTTTTGGGCTCAAGCGATTCTCTTGTCTCAGCCTCCTGAGTAGCTGTGACTACAGGTCCCTGCCACAATGCCCGACTATTTTTAGAAACAAGGTCTAGCTCTGGCTCAGGCTGGTTCTAAACCTGTGAGCTCAGCCAATCCACCTGCCTCGGCCTCTCAGAGTGCTGGGATTAGGCATGAGCTACCATACCCAGCCCTTATTATTTAATATCAAATTAAAGGGAAGCAACATTTTCCACTATAGCCTGATCGTTTAGACAATAAAATTTACAAATATGCTTGACAATCCAAACTTATAAAGATTATTGTCTAATCACACTATTTCAGCCTAACTTCATTACCTTTGATTATTCAATGTTCTAATTCTACACTTAGAAGATTTCCTTTCTGTAAATCTATAGTAGTCATGAACAAATACATCACTTATTACAGTACTCTTAAAAAGTAATCAAGTGTTCAAGTATATACCCAAAAGAACTGAGAGCAGGGACTTGAATAAGTATTTGTACACACATGTTCAAAGCTGTATTATTCACAATAGCCCAAAGGGGAAAAAAAACCCAAGTGTCTATTAAAGGATGAAAATATAAATAAAATGCAGTATAAACGGACAAGGGAGTATTACCGAGCCTTAATAAGGAAGGCTATTCCGACGCATGCTTCAACATGGATGAGCTTTGATGGCGTTCTGCTAAGTGAAGTAAGTTAGACACAAAAGGACATTGTACGATTTCACTCATCTGAGGCACTACACTGAGAGTAGTCGAATTCATAGAGACAGAAAACAGAAGGATGGTTGCGAGGGGTTGAGGAGAGAGGCGAATATGGATCAGTTTTGCAAGATAAAATGAGTTCTGGACATTGCACAATAATACGAACGTACTTAAAACTACTGAAGTATACACTTAAACATGGTTAAGATAGTAAATTTAATGTTATGTATATTTTTAAAAAGAAATCAAGCACCAAGGGGTGGCTAGTCTTTGATACTACATAGTACAATTTACAATCATAGAAAAAAATTTTGCAAATGTGTTGTAAGGCTAGACTAGATCTGCCACTCAGCTTGTTCAGAGGGGAGACAGTAACCTCCCCTCTCACACTCAGTTCACTGTCAGTCCTGCAGAGGCAGGGACGGGGGCACTCACACTTTATCCACAAACACTTTATTCTCTGAAAAGTGAATAGAAGTATAAGAAGTACAAGTTGAATTCTACTTGAGTAAATCTCCCCTAATTTAAAAAACAAACAAAAAACCCCCTCTATATCAGTGGTTCTCAACCTTCCTAATGCTGCAACCCTTTAATATAGTTTCTGTGGGTCGTGACCCACAGGTTGAGAACCACTGCTCTACATGGAAAAGTCTTTTCATAGAAACATTTCATTTATAATAACAGAAATGAGAAATAATCAGTATGTTTGACAGGAAAAGAATGGCTAAATAAATTACACATCAAATGGAAAATTACGTAGTCAACAAAAATGACTCTTGAATGAAAACGGGAAAATGCTTTTATAACAGGTGATTTAATTATGCCAAAAATACAGTCTCAAAAGACTGGAATGTGATAGAACATGTTTACAAGTAAATTACCATTACAAAGTATCAACAATTCCTCCTTGTCTTTGTTTTCTGTACTTTGTATATATTCTCTATTTGTTTTTGGTTTTATAACGCATTTTGCTTTTAATGTTTTCTTGCTTTTATGATGAATTCTTTTTAAAAATTATAGTTTTTATAATATTTAAAAACCTATCTGTTTATTAAAAAAAAGTAGAAAACAGAAGAATAAAAATGTAACTTTTTCTTCCCAAGTACTTACATTCTCAGGTATGCTGGGAAGTTCTCTGGTATCAGGCACAGTAAAATAAGAATGCTGTAAAAGAAAAGCAAAATCAATTTACTTTGCTAACAAGTGTAGCAAGCACATTACTGAGAATTCAGTACTGGAAGATATTTCCATACTCAGAGGAGCAAACAGAGCTTCACTCATAGGAAATATCCATGGTATACTTTCTTTGCATAATGTTGGATTAAACCAGATGCATCAGAACATCAGTTTGGTAGATGGAGCTCTTTTCTACGAGCAATGAACTTCTTTGGGAGACATAAAGGATTAGCTCAAAGAGGCTAAAAGCTAAATTCCCGTATGATGTTTGCAGGTTTCTGAACACACGAAAGCTGTAGGTTTCATAATTTATTGTTTAACGAGGCAAGTGGATCCTAGGGACCAAATATCACTAGATTCAGTCAGCCATGGCTTTTACCAACCAAATCTGCCATTTCATTTCAGCATCTGAGATTATATCCATCTACAAACTGTGGCCAAAATCTGTCCCAAAGGCCTAAGTGATAGTAAGAACAGATCCAGGTGAGGGGCCACTACTCTGAGACCACCGCAGATGGTCAATGGTAGAGAAATTCTGTCCACTAACTACACTCTGGGAATCAGCCTCTTAAAGTCCACTGGGATCTCCAGTGAAGGGAGCTAGAGACTCAGTGAAGTTGAAAAATCAACCTCTTCAAAGAACTTTCACAGAGGCATCCCCATGTATGAAATAAGGATGTGTCCCTGAGTTAAATGACAACAGGCTGAACTGATGATGCCTCCTCTGCTGCTATGAAAGACTCAGAGGACAATGGAAGCAGGAATGGAAAAAGCCTGGGGCTGACCAATTAAAGATGGGATTGTGCAAAGGCCAGGAGAGGTCACATGCAGGAAAGGTCAGCTGAGCCACAGCCTAAGTTCAAACCTGGACCTCCAAGTGACACTGCAGAAAGTCCCCCCACCCTCCTATCCTTGGGTAAATGTGAAAGAAGTAGGACCCTAGAAGAATGCACCGTATAGGTTTTCTGAAAGGAAAGGCCCTGGAGACAAGTATAATGGTAACAATAACAACAATAATAGCATAAGCCACTCGTCTAATATTCCATCGGTATTTACTGAACGCCTGCTATGTTGGAAGGCATTATGTCAGGTCCTTTGTAAATATTATCTCTGATTTCTATGACAAATTTTAAGACATTATCTGCATACTATGAGTGAATAAATTAACACTTAGTGAGGTACTCAGGCTAAGCTTTCATGGCTAGTAGGTGGGAGAACTAGGACTGAAGCCAGGTGTGTATAACTAGAATTGTGCTCTTTCCACTACAAGGACTACTATGCCCGTGCTTTGATGTGCAAATTACAGCTAAAGGAACTGTGATTAAAATAATAAACTAAAAAATGAAACAAAAAAGCTGGCCTTGCACAGTGGCTCACACCTGTACTCTTAGTGTCTGGGAAGCTGAGATGGGAGGATTGCTTGGGGTCAGGAGTTCAAGACCAACTTGAGCAAGAGGAGACATCCTCTCTACTAAAAACAGAAAAACTATCCAGAAAAGTTATCCAAAATTATCATTATGGTAGGCTCCTGTGTCTCAGCTATTCTGGAGGCTGAGGCAGGAGGTACTCTTGAACTCAGGAGTTTGAGGTTGCTGTGAGGTAGGCTGATGCCATGGCACTCTATCCTGGGCAACAGAGACTCTGTCTAATAAAAACAAAACAAAACAAAAATATATATATATAGACAAAATCTCACACACACACAGAAAAGTAACAGAAAATAAAACCTTCTGCAAAGTACTATTCCAAACTGTCTGTGCGCGCCAAAATACGACCTATGAAGTAATAGAGATAGTACTGCATGGAAACTAGTAAGCAATTCAATTTCACAATGAGGAAAAAAGTGGGGAAAGTTAAATATAAGGTTCCAACTTGACTCCATGAGACCCAGCTTCAAAAGCTAGAAGGGAGTTTTAGGAAATATTCAGTAACAGATGCCACATGGTGATGGAGTCACCAAGCAATGGTTTGGTCAGTGACAGAAACAAACTCAGAGCATAGTTAGCAACTTTATAACTATGTGAGCTTAGTGACTTCCTTTAACAGCGCAGAACCTCAGTTTTCGAATCTGTAAATAGGAACCATAACATCTCCAAAACTGTTGTGAAGAATGTTTTATATGTGACATGCCTAACATGCACTAGAATATAAAATACAAAATTGTTATTTTATATAAAATTATTATTGCTCTGAACCGCTAGTTTACATTTCTGCATATAAGTCACACAGAAATATTTTCTTGTAGACAGTGACTAAGAAAAAGGCCAGTACTGCCATTTTATCAGCTTTCTGGGATTCATAACCTAATGAGACGAGTCCTTCAAAATGAGAAATGTAATATGGAGAGAGGAATTCCTAGTGAACAGGAAATAAAAAATATCTGTCCTTCCAGAGGCAATGGATTGTAAACAGTGAGCCATCAGGATTCCAAAACCAAGTAGTCCCCAGGCTGTCCTTTGAGATTCTGTCTTGCTCCATCGCCCATGAAATGCTGGGGACCAAGGGAGGTCAGAAACATTCCTAGAAACCACTGGCATGAAACAGCTGCACCACCCCAACAGTTCCTCCTGCCCCTGACATGGCTCGTCCTTGAGGCCTGGCAGGCATGCTGCCTGTGCAGCCATTCAGGGGAAGGGAACAGCCTTTTCTCTCCGGCAGCTGGTGACCCAGCTGGGCTACTCCATGGCTACCTGTCGGATGTCATTACAGACCGAAGCGGTGAGATCAAGCTGCTTAGGAAAAGAGACAGAGACAAAGGCAGAGTTGCTTAGCTATACAGCAATGACCGGGGCAGGCTTCAAGCTCACTTGTTCATCTTTTCCAGTCTCCTCCCTCATAAGAATTTTTGTCGCAAGGGTTCTTTCCTTCTTCCTGTGTTCTATTAAAATAAGCAAATACCTCTATCAATTCATTTTTTTGTTTGCTCCTTTCCTTCCTCTCTTTCAACATTCATGGCAAAGTAGAAAGAACTTAGGCTTCGAAGTTAGCTCTGGGTTTGAAACCTCAGATCTTATCACTTATTAACCACCTGACCTGGGATAGGCAAGGGCCTTTCCTCTCTATACCTCATCTTAGAAATGGGAATGTTAATCTATTTTGCAGAGTTGTTTGGAGCATTAGAGATAATGCTTACATAAATTAGGAACTTAATATATTGGTTGCAACACTGCTTTTAATTTTACCATCATTCTGAAAAAACTCTGTAAGAAATAATTACAGATTACTAGGATGCCAGACACCTTATTTGACACATGAGGAAATTGAAGCCCACAAGGTTAAAGGTCTTGATTAAGGTCACTCAGGTCATTGGCAAAACGACAACAAGGATTGAAATCTTCCAATTGGTAGTTTAGAGGATTTTCCACCCCAGCCCACTGCAGAATATGAAGTCTGTATTCAAAAGCATTCAAAGCAACTATTACTGTGACTTGGCAGCTACACTAAGCACTCTCCCCCTCTGTCCTCAAGGGACACACAGTCCAGTGAGGGAGAAAGGAAAACGGATCATTACAATTTGGTGTGACTAAGTGCTGGAAAGTGTGCAAGTGTGCTTGGGGCAAAGGAGACAATCTTACCTAAGCCTGTGAGGTGTCAAGGGAGGATTTCTCTGGAAATAAAATCAGAGCGGAGTTCTGAAGGATGAATGTGTGTTATCTTGGCAAACAGGGGAGAGGAGGCAATGTGGAAGGCTTCAGCAAAAGGGTGCACAGCAATGCTGGGGACAAAGGGTGACAGAGGGTGCCTAGGACAAGGACTGAAGAGGCACACAGGGGTCAGTTATCTTATTCCAGCCTGACATCTGTGACCCAGGAGAGGCTTGTAATGAAATGATGACCAGCCAGAGAGGATCCTGGGGAAATGCAGGGCTCATCCATTCCTCATAGAATCTCAGAAAAGAAGGAACTCAACTCCTCCGCCTGCCTTGAGCCCAAAGGTCTCAGCATTCAAGGGTAGGGATGGGAGAGGTAAAATGACAAAAGCCAATCCTATTTGGCTAACTCCCTCCTCCTCTTAATAATGAAATGCCTTCTGAGTAATCGCTAATATTCTGCCCCACTTACCACGCTGAGATGAACAGACACTCCTGGGTCAGGGATGGGAAGTTTGTGCAGAGTTTCAAGAAGCTCATTCCACTGACTTTCCTGAAAGAAATAAAAGGCCTAAGTAACAAAAGCAAGGCTGAGTCCTTAGTAAGATACCTGCAGGGAGGTCTGGGCACACATGACTGAGGGGGCTGGGCAGATGCTGGCCCCAGTACAGAAATAGGTTTGATATTCAAGTAGGGTTGGACAAAAGACACTGCGTATGCCTCAAACATAAGAGCCAAATAGATCCTCCCACACCAAGTTTGACATTTTCTACTCAGTGAGACACCTACCATGACCGCCTTTTTATGGATCATATACCATAAGCTCTCAGCAAATCTATCCCCTCAACTCCATAGCAACAACTTTTAAATGCAAACAACCCTGGCTTACAGGGCGGGGGTGGTTGGGAGAAATAACGATGACACTATAGATCTTGTCTTCATCATCATTACCCTCAATTAATTTTATTGAGCGTTCACTGGTACACATGGCAGCCTCCAATTATGGAAAGTTAGAAAGGAACTAAGTTAGAAATGAACAGCATGCAATATAGGATGGTGGCTGTGCATTTTAATTAGTGAAATTGAGCAACATAATGGCACACAAAGCAGTACAAATTATTCAATTGAAAATGGATTCACCTCTAAAATGCTCAAAAGAACACTGCTCACAGAATTATTCAAAGGCATTTCTCTCACCCTGTGGAATTCTTTGTGCTAATATAACAGTATTAAGTTTACATGTGTATCCATGTGTTATCCACTGGATCCACCCAACTACCCCACTTTACAGATGTGAAAACTGAGGATCTGAAAGGTGAAGCAACTTGTTTCAAATCAGCCAGTTACTAAGTTGCACAGTGGGGGTTGCGGGGTGCAGGTTTTGTGTGTTCAAACCCAGAGCCTCTTGGTTTCACTACAGCTCTTTGGTAGTGAACTTCAAGATGGAAAGCAGAGGATGAGCCCAGTGTACGAGCTTGTTTTGATCTGAACTCTGATAAATCAAATGGGCACCTCCCAAAGCAGAGAGATGAACTTACGGTGTATATGCATGTGTTTACTTTTGGTCTGAAATGATCTCAAACTTAAAGAACAGTTGTAGAAACAGTTCAAAAAAACCTTTTATTTCCTCAACTACTTGAGAGTAAGTTGCCAAGATTATGCCCCATCATCCTACAAATAAGGACATTCTCCTAAATAAGCACAATTAATCACTGTTATAGTTTGAATGTATCCCCTAAAAAGTTCATGTGTTGACATTTTCATTGCCATTCTAACAATATTAAGAGACAAAGACATTAAAGTGGGTTCTGCCTTCAGGAATGGACTGATGCCATTGTCACAAGAGTAGGCTCCTAACGAAAGGATGAGTTTGGTCCCCATCGTCTCAGTCTCAGTGCTCTTCCTCACGTTATGACACAGCCAGAAGGCCCTCACCAGATGCCAGCACCATGCTCTTGGACTTTCCAGCCTCCAGAACTGTAAGCCAAATAAATCTCTTTTATGAATTTCTTAGTCTGTGGTATTTTCTCATGGCAGCAGAGAAAAACAAAGACAATCATAATAATCAGGAAACGAACGCCCATGCAGCATAACCATCTGACCCCCAGATCCCATCAAGTTTTGCCAACAATGCCAATAATATCCTTTGCAGCAAACAGTGCAGACCAGAATCACGTGTTGCATTCAGTAGTTATGATTCTCTTATCTCCCGAGGTCTGGAAGAGCTCCTCAGTATTTCCTAGATCTGGATGACTTTGACAGCGAGGTCACCCACTTTGGAGCATGACTCTGAATTGTCTGATGTTTTCTCCTGATTCAAATTTTAGTCTGTCCCCTTACAATAATGTTTGCTTCCATTCTATGAATTCAACTGATGTCTCTACTGTGAGGTTACTTTTTTCCTTTGTATTAAATAAGTACTTTGATGTTTTATGTCAATATCTCACTTCTCAAACTTTCAACTTATCAACTTAATTTATTCATATTAGTAGGGGCACAGGTTCCCTGTTTTATTCAGTGGGATATAATCCTTACTATTTTTTTAGTATAATCCTTACTATTTTTTGCTTTGATGTTCAAATTGTTCCAGACATGAGTGGGAGCCCCCTTTCCCCTTTAAGTTCACTTCTGTGTCTTTCTAATAACTCTCCATCATGTTTTGTGTACTTCTTTATTTTTGGCTCAAAAGGTTATTTTAGGCTTGTTTTATACTTTCCCTGACCCAGCTCTGGAATCAGGGATTTCTTCAATGATCCTTTTAATGGCAGAATTGTATTTAGAAACCAAGATCTGGGCACCAGGTATACTCACTGCTACTTGAAATTGCTGATGCTAGGCCCTTCCGGTGGAGAGAACCAGACCTGTGATTGGCATTTTACACGTCCATATCTATTTGCTCACACCAATGGCTCCAATTACTAAAGTCTCATACAGGAATCATGTAGTTTTCCCCCTTTATATATTCGTGACTACATTCTATATAAGTAAAAATCTCTGCCCTATCTTTTCAATATATTTACTGATTTGTCTGGAACGCTCTGTTGTCATTGCCCTGCCTCCTTCCCCACCCAGGTGCCCTCCTTGGCACCGACAACCACGGCTGCTCCTCCACCGTCCAGCCCCTCCCATGAATGCCTGCCCCACCTCAGAATCCAGCACCGCAGCACTGGGCCTCTGCTGCTGCCCTCTTCCTGTGGGGATCCTTCTAGATCCCTGTCCAGTTCCGACATCCCATGCCACTCTCCCACCTGAACATCCTCCTCATCTCCCTCAGGCTCCAACATGCTAAGCCAGGCTGCTCCTGGGCTGAGGTGCCCTCCTTACCCCTCTGTCCCTGCCACATGGATGACTAGTGCCCCACTGGGGGTCTGATAACCACCCTGGGCCCATGACTCAAACAGATGCCCTTGTCATGTCAGTCCCCTTGACCTCCCACAACTATGTTGAGACATTGCAGTCTCAGTCTATCTCTCTTTCATATACAAACACACACGTACAAAGCCTACTTTGCCCAATCTTCCCAGTGACTTTTGGATGGGAGAAGGTTGTCTCTTTGTTTGTGGGGAGGGTCTTTCTTAAAATAAAAACTCTTTGTTCCTATTCTAATTTGGTGAACAATGCCTTGCAAACAATTAAACCAGTTCTAGGCAGATTCCCTATCATCCATGTCATGATTCCTTTAACCAAAAGGAACTTAATAAAAAGAGTCCTTCATTTCGGGGGAAACTTGACTCCATTTGAAACACGTTCCTGATCTCAGTCTCCAGCACCCCAAGGGGTAAGGTCCTTGCCGGAGCAATGGCCCAGAGGAAGGTTCACCAGCTTTACAGGGTAAAAATCCCAGTCTCTCCTGTGCTTTAGGCTGTACCTACCCAGCCTTTCCAGAATCACAAGATATGTTTTAAAAAGAATACGAAGTTCTTTGGTTTTTTTTGACTGACTGGAGCATATGGAAGAAAATAAATGTGAGCCAATCTTCAAGTCAAAAACTGTTAAAAGCCTACATGTTATATAATTCTATTTATTAAAGACACCTTTCAAATTTGAGTGAAAACCTGAATGTTTGACTAAAGATAACTGTGCATCAGAAATCAATGAACAGACCCAAGGTGACCTCCCAACTCATTCATCAAAGAGGAAAGCACTTCTTTTATGACAGAATTTCCCGATGTCTAAGCTTCTTTTCAGAGTGAGTGTAGCGATCAAGGGAGCCATTTCTATTAGTTACTCTTTCCATTTGCTGTGACCTCTGGAATACATTTGCCAGGAGTAAATCTATCTCTAAAAGGAGATTTATCCATTATACATACAATTTCCACCCTTCCTCCAAAACAGAATTTCCCAAAGCGTGTTCCAGAAGACACTGCTACCTCCGAATGTTAGTATCTTTCATGGAATAAAAAGGGTTTGGGGCCAAATGAGATGGGAGACACTAACGGGTCTCTCCACTGCAGGACTTCTCAGCACCTACATTATATGAACCTTAAGGAGACAAAAATGAAGCACAGCGTTCCCTCTCTGCAACTCCAGTATCACTGAAGTATGATGTTCTTTGAACAGAGCGTTTCTCAGAAATAACATCCAACCGAAAAATAGAAAGGTAAAAAAATTTCTTTAGCAGTTAATAATAATGGATCACTTAAATTAAAAAAAAAAAAACTTAGACCATTTACAAAAAGGAAACAGTGACATTAGATGTATGAACAAATATTCGACTCACTAATAATCAAAGACATGCAATTAAAACAATGAAAATTTTTACTTGTCAAATAAGCAATGAATTCAGCAAATGATACTGGTCCAAGTAGGCCAAGGTACAGTCGTATATTGTCGGCAAAGGATATCCCTTAAGAAAACTGTACAATTCTTTTAGAAAGCAGTATGGCAAATGTTTTAAAGATTTCTTTTTTTTTATAAAAAATATGGAACGCTTCATGAATTTGCGTGTCATCCTTGCGCAGGGGCCATGCTAATCTTCTCTGTATCGTTCCAATTTTAGTATATGTGCTGCCAAAGCGAGCACTGTTTTAAAGATGTTTATGTCTGCTGGCCTTACAATGGCCCATCAGGGATACTCCTTTTAAGGAAAATCCAAAATGAAGAAAATGTCTGATACTTAAAGATGCTAATGGTTATACTGTACTTCTTGTAATAATGGATCACAGGGAAGTGTTTTAGTACATGATATGTTATACAGCCATGAAAAGTATTTACAACACCTTTAATAACACAGGAGAAAAGATTCTTTTATAATGGGACCTGAAAACGTGGGCTGTAAAAATCTGAAGATAGCTCCATTTGGCCTTTGGCATCCATGGAAGATACCTTGCCATACCATTTCTTTCAAAATACAGTAAAGTACAGCTGAATTTTTAAAGTAATTTCAGACTCTTACAAAAATTATTGTAAAAGCACCACAGAACGTTACTGAAATGGGAACCGAGGGGTGGGTCATTTGCCTGCCCCATGTTTTACTTGTAAACCCCAGATTTGCAGCATAACATGAGCAATTCAAATTTGTGCCTCAGCAAAATTATAATTTAATACATGTCATGAACTTTCAGGGCTGCATGGGAATATTAGAAACTGTGCATATTAACTCTATGAATGCTAAACATTTATTATTTCTTTAGCACAAAGAAAAAATTAAGGAAGAAAACAACCCAAAATGTAAGCAATAATTATTTTAGTATATGAGCGATTTTTTTCGCCTTCCTACTGTATTCTGATTTTGTCAACACTTTCTGTAATGTACATTACTTTCTTGGTAAATGTTTTGGTGCAATATAAGGCATTTGTTACTTTTACAATCATAAAAATAAAATTTTACTTGTTAAAAAGGATTATTAAAAAGAAAGGCAAATACCTGTCTTTTTGTCGTATAATCTGCCAAGATGTTAAGTAACTTATAAAATACTTCGAACCAGGGTAGGTAGCTGGGGGAAGAAGAGAGGGAAAACACAAAATATTAGTATGCAGGTGAAAAACTTTAACCAGGACCAAATTCAAGACTGATACACTTCTATTTTTCTCTATATCCTGAAGACTCTTCTTGTCTGACTGAGCTGGAAACCTGGACTGGCGAAATGCTAATTATTTCTGAGAGTTTAAAAAATTGCCTGTGTAAGGCAGAGGATTGAATGTCCATTATAAATTATTCCCATGGCTCAGAGCTAGAATACGTTCGCAGAGAAGAAATTCAAAGCAAACTCTGCAATCAGGTACCGCCTCTGAGTGGCTGCCCCCCACCCAGCACACCCCTTTCCCAGGGAAAGCTTCTATTCAATTTCTTATAATGGGATGCGCACAGCCAATTCACAGTACTCCCACTGCAGACGTCTACAAAGGGTCCCAAAGGGCCCATGAGCCAGAAACTGCCCATGTGGCCACAGCAGATGTTCTACATACCATGCACCCTCCTATTAACTTCGAGATGGGCCCTAAGTCTCTGTCCCCACTGCCCTCTTGCCCCTTGCTCCCCTTAACTCCACTGACAGGCTGGTTGCTGTCCTTATCCCTGTGGTCTACCCCTTTTGTGGCTCTTGGAATGGTCTCCCAAAAATGCAAACCTACACTGCACACTGGGTTAAATTCCTACAATGAGAGCCCATTGCTGTGGGATCCAGGGCACACTTCTCAGGACGATTTTCAGGGCTCCTCACTGCCAGGCCCTGAGCACCTCTCTGGCCATCCTCTTTCTACTTTCTCCCCATAGAGAGACACACTCCTCTCAGTCCTCCTGCTCCGTGAGTGTCCAGATGTCCTCAAGCCTCCCTGAGTTGGCATACGCTCGCCCTGTCCACCCTCTCACCATCTAGTCTGGTCTAGTCCAGCTGATTTGTGCACCCCTCCTGGCACTGCTTCACAAAGCCCGACTCCCTCTTTCCTGTGTTGCCCTGGTCATGAGCACACTGCTTATGTGACACTCCCCACATGACGCAGTTCTCGGTGGCGTGTCTGTCTCTTCAATATGCTGCATGCCAACAGGGAGGAGGGAGCACACTGTCGTCCACTTTGCCTTCCCAGTGCCACGAACAGAGCCTGCTCTCCATCAGCGCCCGGCGCTTACTGAACAAATAAAACTAGACAAAGACTGACAGGAAAGGCACTTCGGTACTACGGGATTGCAGCAAAGTGTTGCCACCCTCAAGAAGTTTTGCCGCTTACTTTAAATGGCTTTGTTCTTTGCAAGGAACTATTCCAAAGCTACATCAAACAGGCAGGTGAGAAGAGTGTTGTGCCAAGCGCCTGCTGGCCTGGTCACGTCCCCCTGCTGAGCCAGCAGAGTCCGTTACTGATAGAGCCGGACGCGATGTAGAGCGCAGATGTGACGTCCTGCCAGGGAGAGGGGAATCGGCACCCTGCACAGATTACTGGCTGTACCGCTGAGGGTGATAAATGAAGTGAGAGGCAACACAGAGAACAGATAGAGTGCATGGTCCTTTATCACCAGCGTCTGTCTGAAGCCAGCACATGCTACTGTAAAATTTAAGTAGCTTATCAAAATATACTGATAAGCAACTTAACTTTTCACTTCTCTGACAGTATTATCACTTATGGTAATATGTTTCAATCAGCTGTGGCAGCTGCGTATTGACTATTACACAGCAAACGACTGCGCCACTTCACACAGCATTTGCTTTGGCAGAGCTATGTAAACATTCAAGAGGGATTAGGGAGGAGATAAGTTTCTCCCTTCCTACTCTGTTAAATAAACCTCAGTCGAGTTAAAAGCCATTATAGTAGGAATAAGAAATCCCCCCAGAAGAAAACTCTTGCACAGATTAGAGGACTCTCAGTAAACAAATTCGACTAAGGATGACAAATATTTTTTTCCATGAAAACAAAATGCCACTAGTTAAATTCAGCAACTCAAAGGCCGGGGGATGGGGGTGGAGTGGGGGCAAGAACAGAATTATTTCCTTGTGAGAAAACTATGACCTCGAGGATGGAGAGAAAAGCCAAATCGTTTCAAGAGTACTTGGTGAGGTGATGCAGGGTGAGCGACAGTTGAGGCCTACAGCATCCATCAAAGTGGTCTGCTCAACTAGGTTCAGCTGACCAACATAGCTTGGACACAGAAGCTCTAGCCTCAGTGTCCCCACCTGCCTCCAGCATGAAGGAGATGATGTAGCAAGGACCGCCTGGCCCACAGTAGACAGTGCCTGGTTCTCACACTGGGCCTCACCAAATCAACTCTTTTTGGCCACGCTGAGCAGCCCCCTGACCACAGGAGGTTTGGTAGTTACCCTGGAAGTCAGCCATTTCTTTCTCCCCTTGGCCTGACCGGACACAACTGTTTCCCACATGTCGTCCCCCGTGCACTGACAGATGAATGTCTAGTGATGGCAGTGTTAAGGTTTGGAAATCCAAACCCAGCTGTCTTCTTCTTCAAAGGGTCGCTGTTTCCCCTGTTGGGAGGCAGGCTTCACAGAGGAGCTTTATCCAGCGGCGTTTCCTGTGCTGCTTCATTAGTGCCGGCACAACAGCTTGTGCGGCCTGCCCGGCGCAGGTGAGGGTGTGGGGACTGTCTACTCCATTCTGTGCGTGTCTGTCATCGCTGCGTAAACAATACTTCCCAAAGTCAGGAAGCAAACACATTACGCTTCTCCTCCCTGGACATCTAATGGGGCGCAGACCCTTCTGGTGCGCCTCCCCTCGGGGCCTTCTGTAACCCTCTGCGTGCAGAGTGTCACTACATGGTGGGCTCGGTCCACAGCTGGGGCCAAAAGACAAACACCAAATGGGCCCTCATTTAGGAAGACCATGGCCCTGGTGGGGGAGAGACATACCAACAGAGAGTACCTGTTTGGGTGGGAGGAGCTGGAAATCTTTCCCAAGTGCTCTGTTTACTTTACACTTGGGACTGATTTAGCAAACTGTAAGGGAGCAGCATCAGGACCCGAAAGGGAGCGAGCCTGCCTCCCGAGCTTCTCGTGCTAAATCTGGCCCAGGTACCTCTGTCCGGGTTTGCCCTCACTCCCCAGGCCTCACAGTCAAGTGGAGAGGCTTCTGCTTTGCAGGAGGTAATTCAAAGCTTTTCAACTTGAGAAGAGCTTGGGTAGTATCACACTATTCCCACACATACTTTCTCACCAAATGTGGGGCTCCACAGGCCCTTGTAAGCAGTAGGAGGGCAGGCTCTAAAGACAGCACTTACAACAGCAATGGACCATGGTCCAAAAGCACTCTTCAATTACCCTCAAAATACAGCAGACATTGCCTTGACATGAAGTGGTCAGACTGAGTTGAGGCGGGGGCTGGATGAATGTAAACCTGCATTTAAGTCTGGCAGCTTGGTGAACTGCTTGCTTTCGAGCTGAACTCGAGGCCTGAATCCAGCTAAGGGCAGACGGTTCCCTTTTCTAATCTTATGCCACTGAAGAGACTGTCAGGATAATCATTCCCACTGCTATGTATACATATGTGACTGAGCCTACATAGGTGAAGTGTGCATACAACAGGATCCTACTTCTTTGTCATCTAAGTAGCAAAGTCGAAAACATTAAAAAATTTCAAAGCTCTCCAATTTCTCTTTCTGATAGTCAGTTAAAGCCATTAGATGGGGCCAGGCAAGGTAGGGGTGGGTTTGGAGAGGCAATGGTGGCAGAGAGAGGCTGACCACGTTGAAAAAAGTGGGTGAAGAGATGATAATCTGTAGCAGGATGCCACTGGACCCGTGAGGAGGGGGTGCTATCCTTCTGCAGGGGCAACTTGGCACTGCTCAGAGCTTCAGAACTCAGGAAGAATGAGGCCTGGCGTGGGGAGCAGGAAGCATGTACAGGAGTGGAGTAAAGGTAGAGTAACTGGAGCATCTGGAAGGTAGTCCAGGGTGGGGTGTCAGAGCCTGCTGGGCAAGAGCTCCCATGAAGAGTGGGTGGGCAGAGTCCAAGGGCCTGAGAAGGACGTCCGTCATAGGAGGAGAGGCAGTGGCCCTGCCTAAGGGGTCACAGTCCCAACAGGGTGAGGAAAGCAGCACTTGGTGGAAAGGGGGCTGTAGCAGAGAAAGACTGGGTACCCACAGGGGAACAGATCAATCCTGATTAAGCATGTAAATATATAATGGAATCCAGGTGCCTCACTATCAGAAAAGTAAGTTACAGACATGGGAAGGGAGAAAACAAGAACAAATGCTGTGGTGTCGTACTGGAATTGGATGTAACTATGTGAAATTATGGTGTTCAATAAAATAGGCAGGTAGGTAGGTAAAAAGAGACAGGTAAGAGAAACAGTAACACAAATGTGTACACACATACCAACGTGTAAATTTGCATGTTATACAGACATATGTTCTCTAGTCTTAGCCCTACAAAGGACCAGAGGCAGAGCTATTACAATTACAACGAGCACACTCAATGCCCTGATTTTGGTTTCTAAATAGTATTCTTCACTAAAAAGAACTCAGGCTCCTTAAAGAAATGTCTAATTCCAGAGCTGGGGCTGGGAAATGCCTCGAAATGCTAGTAAAAAAAAAAAAAAAATTAACACTAATTAGGACGTATCAACAGGACACAAAAGCTGGTGAGGAGGGGCTCCCACTGACACTACAGTAGAAACAATCTCACAGGCAGTGGCATGATCAAGGGCAAGAGTGAGGCTACAAGGGCGGGCAGCGCCAGACTGCACAGCCTTGCACGTGCCACCCTGATGCCACCCCTCCTTATTCCGTAATTAGCAGGGAGCCAAAGGGGCTGTTAAAGAGAAATAACACGCTGGGGTGAGTATTTGGAACCAGGTAGAAAGTGATTATTTCTGTTCACCTTAGCCCCGCACACCTTATCAGAACCAGTGTCCACTCTATTAGACTAAAAACAAATTCTTAGCTACTGTAACCTAGTCATCCACATAATTTTAAAAAGATCTGAATAATGCTCTGACTCCCTTATAAAGGAGAGATTAAATGAAGACTTCAACACTCAGCACCATTATATTAGAAGATACAATGGGGGCTCGGCGCCTGTGGCTCAATCGGCTAAGGCGCCAGCCACGTACACCTAAGGTGGCGGATTCGAATCCCCAGCCTGGGCCTGCCAAACAATGATGGCTGCAACCAAAAAATGGCCAGGCGTTGTGGCGGGCACCTGTGGTCCCAGCTATTTGGGAGGCGGAGGCAAGAGACTCGCTTGAGCCCAGGAGTTGGAGGTTGCTATGAGCTGTGATGCCATGGCACTCTACCCAGGGGGACAGCTTGAGGCTCCGTCTCAAAAAAAAAAAACAGAAGATACAATGGGGTAGTGCCTCCCTTAGGGGGACTCATGGCAGAGCTGCCTCTGTTCATGTCTGAGTTGATGATTAAGGAAAGTGACACAGCATAGGGCCTTTCAACTGTTTCTGCTGACTTCCTACTGCCTGAGGAGTTCCTGAAATTTCACCTTCGGTAGGCAAAGAGAGTTAGTCCCCTTTTCCTTACTTCTGTCAGTACATGTGCTGTGGCAAAGCATCCCTTGGTTAATACTGTTGAGCGTCAGTATGTAAAGCTTTCATATTGAGTAACCAAACCCTCCCCAAGTGTTAAAAAGCAAAGCAGCATGGTACGTGCGGGGGAGAACACAGACCTGAGTCCAATAACCCTGGGTCTGAATCTCAGTTCTTCTATTCCCTAGAAGTTACACTTCAGGAAACCAGCCTCTCAAAGACTCAGTTTCCTCCCGTATAAAAAGCTGTGTGCTGCCTAATTTATATACATAAAAGATACCCAATCCAATGTCCGGAACATTCTTCCTGCCTCTCCCTGCCTAACCCTCTTGCCGATCTCAGCTTTGGGAAGCTCTCTTGGATTCCTGACATCTGGGTCAGAGGTGCCTCCAGCACTCTGTAGGCATTCCTCACGTTCTACAGTCCCCGGAGCAGACAGGAAAGCAGAAGCTGTTACGAGATGAAGACACCAGGGATATGACTGCCTAAGACAAGAAGTCCTCGCTCAGCCCTTCCGGTTGACCCACACCCATCTCTGTGTAGGTGTCTCTTCTCAGTGTCTCAGTTGGTCAAACGTCTATAGTAAAATGCAAACTGACCACAGAGGAAAACTAGAACCTGCAAAGGCTGCCGGATTTCTCAGAGTTGAGGTTAAGTCACAGATAAACGAAGACCTGGCTGCACTAGACCCGTCAACAAGTGATGCAGAGAAAAATCAAGAAAAACAAGGATGGTGACACAACAATCACATCAAAAGAAAATGATTTCAATATCAAAGGATAAGAGAGGCCTTTGGGAAACTGAAATCCTCAAACACTTTTGGAAAAATTACTCCTTTTATGATTATGATTTTATGATTATTTTATGTGAAAGTCAAACATGAAGTATTCTTAAGTCAAAAAAAAAAATTATAACTTCCTCTCCCCCCCCAAACTTGACTCATTATTTATTCTTTCTAAGAATTAATGCAACCTTGAAATTAAAAGATATTTTTTGAAATAAATTTATTTTTAAAATTTTATCACTTTTTCTAGACAAAATCATAAGATTTTTCTATACTTTGACTATGAAACTTTTGGTCCCCATTTAAATACTGTATTTTGCTGCATATAATGCACTCCCTTGCATAACGCATATCCACAATTTTGGCCCAAACGTTAAGGGAAAAAAATCTTTCATTTTAATTTTTTAATTCAAAATTTTACTTGTTTATATTTAGATACTTATTTTTTGCATTATAAAGGGATTTTAACATTTGCTTTTTAACATATTATGGGTACAAGAAATACAAGCCGGGTGTAGTGGTCCATGCCTGTAATCCTAGCACTCTAGGAGGCTGAGGTAGGTGGGACCGCCTGAACTCAGGAGTTTGAAACCAGTTTGAGTAAGAGCCAGACCCCCATCTCTAAAAACAGCCAAGTGCTGTGGTGGGTGCCTACAGACCCAGCAACTTGGGAGACTGAGGGAAGAATCACTTGAGCCCGAGTTTGAGGTTGCTGTGAGCTATGACTCTCTACTGAAGGTGACACAGCACTCTACCAAGGGCAATGAAGTAAAACTCTGTCTCCAAAAGAAATTTATGTAACAAATAATCATAAAATACAAGAACAGATACAAAGTATAAGCAATTTTACGTATAGTATTGCTTTCTATAGTTATTCTTCTAACACAGAAGCATGAATAAAAGAATTAAAGCCATTTATACAGATACAGAATTACAAGGTATCCCAAAAGTCACCGTATATGGGAAAAATGGAAAATTGTATTTCATTAACAATACAATATTTATATATACTATTTTGTATTTCATTTACAAAACATTCATTGCAAAACTTTACAAATAGGTAGCCAACACATAGAAAATATTTTTAAAAAATTTGTATTTTGTAAATAAAATTTCATTTAGCTACAATTTCCCATTTCCGCCTATGTATAGTGAGTTTTGGAACATCCTGTAGTTGAGCCCATCTGTAATGTGCATCTTAGTTTTCCCTCAAAAACTGTGGGCAAAGAAGTGTACATTATACATGGCAAAATACCACAGATGCATTTTATTGCCTGAATATGAGCAGCTCCTGAGTTTACTCTACATTAAAACTCACCATGGTCTGTCTTTTCCATTAGTGTTAAACCATGAGAACCTGGATCATAACTAGGTATTGGCTATTTAGGCCCTAATGCATTCCTGGCACATGTCGTACATCCAATAACTCATAGCTTCCCTTGACAGACACAAGTAATCTCTATAGTTACTACTACGGGCATTAATTACCACTAGAGCTATACATTAACAGTCAACCAACTCTTGCTGGGGGTGGGAGTGGGGATCCAAATTTAGCAGGCACCATGTTGGTTAGGAAAACCACCCAGGATTCAAAATGATCCCTGCCAGTGTCTTGCTGGAGTCTGTGACAAATACTTAGAACAGAGCAAACAAATACTGAAAGTAGATGAAGGTGTACCTATAAACTTGAGATTTCTTGTCCCTTGCCCACCCAATCAACATAAGTAAACCCTTCCATTTACTCTTTTTGTTCGTACTTTAAGTAATATGGGGAAAATATCACAAAACCAGGGCAACTAATTTGGAAACCTAACTTTGCAAGCATGAGATAATCTAAGGGTTCACCTATCTAAGAATCCTCTAATCTGTCAATACACCTGGACTTCCTACCTTTCCCCTCGATCTGCTGCAAACTCTTCCCTTCTTCTCTCATCCCTAACCCATTTGTCCCACTCTTCTCTCCAAACCTACTAAAGAGAAAAGCACTAACAGGCATTTTCCTATCTCCCATTCCTATACTGCTAATCCCTTCTCTGTCCCTACTGATTGGAGGTAGGAAGCAGGGAAGACCCGAGATCCTAACTGCACTGCCTTCTCAAAGACATCTCTTTCCCCCCGTTATCCTCAGTGAACAAGTGTTCACACCTTTAGGCACAAAAGAAACCACCTGTGTGTGCTGGTCTGTAGTTCTCCAACTATGACCAGGGTGTACACATTCTTCTCTAAAGGAAAAGCACCAATAACTTCTAGTTTGACCACATTTAGCTTCTATGAACATTACTCCAGAATTTAACTAAAGTGATGCTTCCATTCCTTTCCAGATGCTCACTCCCACTTTTATTAAGACCCACCCAGTATGTACCCAGCACTGTGGTACATGGGGGAGTCCGACCTGGTTTCAGCATTTGAGGAGCTCAGAATCTGAAAAGGGACAGATAACGCTGGGCCAGTGCTCTGATAGAGGTTCACAGAGGGAACAAAGGAGAGGTTTCAGCAGGTCTTACCAGAGGAAATGACACTTTGATGATCAACTTTGCACCAACCTTAAAGTCAGGAAGCCCACGGGGTTTGAGTAACAGTTCTGCTACTTAGTAGCTATGGCCTAAACCCTGTGCCTCCTTCCCCCATCTGTGAAATTGGGAAATAAGATCTTCTCTCACATGGCTATTTTGAGGATAAAATGTACGCCAATGCCCCTACCAGTGTGCCTGGAACACAGTAAACATCGTTTTTTTGTCTTGATAACACCATATTCTTATTGTTAATAAGACCAAAAGTCAAAGAAACCTAAATAAGAGAAAAACAGAACCCCCCAGGAGATCAAAGCTAGTCTTGTCCTATCTGAGCACTGTGCTTTGCTCATAACTAATCTCAAATTGTAAATTTATTATGGTATCCAGTTAGGCTCAAGAATCTTTATTTATGGCCATAATTAACATCCCATTGTGATACCTATTACATCTATACAAGAAAATATATTGTATGTACTGAATGAGCAGAAATATTAATTTGCACCAGGAAAAGATACAAAAATCTCCCATAAAACATCTGTGCTTATATTAATCTCCCAAAACATTCACTTGGACCTGATTTTGGAAAGAAGGCTCTTTTCTCCCTTGATGGGTATTCACTAATTGTTGCTTTTAGACAGTGGATTTGTCGTCTTCTTTTCTCTGACAGTATTACTGTGATTGAAGGAGATTGCTCTGGAGGAAAGCACAGAGGCACTTTTCTGTTATCACCGGTGAAGTGTTGGTAACACGAGATCTTTGGAATAATGGCACCTGCACCGACAATTCAGTGTAATTCTCGGTATTTTCCATTGAGACCAGAGAGGGTGAGTGCATAGGCCTTTCATCATTTTCCTAAGAGAGTTTATGATGCTACTCACTCCTGTATTCACACACCTACAAGATTTTCCCCATTCAGAGCATCCCATTTTACGGTTTAAATTACCACGGTAATATAATGTAATGGGTTAGTGAGGTTCTAACTAAGGCCCACCTTACTGAAGCTTTCATAGCCTAAACCAGAAAAACACTGTCTGCACTATAAAAGATACAACAAAGGGAAGAAACGGCTAACCAAGAAGTCCTGTCCTACTTTCAGCAATAAACAACATAATTAATTATCCCACTGAGATGTCACTTGATATTATTCTCATTTTAGAGCTAGGAAGTGGAAGCTAACGGGGAAAGGGAGGAGAACATTTATCAAACTTTAGGTGCTTTGAAGTATTACTCTTCACAACAACTCTGTAAGATGAATTGTTATCCCATTTTACAGATGAGAAAACTGAGACTCAGAGAAGTGACTTCACTGACACAGCTGTTACACTAAGAGCACAGCTCAGACAAAACTAATCCAATGTAATTTCTTTTTCTTTCCAATATAATTTTTAAGTCCTACTCACTCTTAAATAGCATAATATTAGTTGTACAATATGATTAGGTATAATGAGCAATCCTGAGATTAGGGTATAAAATTCTTGCAGTACTCACTGTAGTGCCCTGATAAAATGAAAGCTTGCCTCCAAAAGCCCCTCCGCTCTCAGTGTTCTGAGCAATCCATCTCTGGCTGCTTCCCAACAATTCAGTGTGTTTTCTTACTTTGCCAGCTCCAGGGACACTAGTCATGTGTCAGCTCTTTATTGCTTCAGGAATTAGTGTACATGTTATATTCAGAAACATAAATATAAATAGCTCAATTTAAAACATTTTAATCAAATATGGCAGAAGAGTATTTTAAGTTTCCAGTGCTTCATGTCAAGACCCAATGCCTCTGCTACCCTAAATGTGTATTTTTAAGTAGTTTTTCTAGAAAAACGGAGGCCTATGTCTTAGATTCTTAAACAGACTGTGTTGCCTTTTTTAATTTAAAGTATAAAGCTTTAAATGTATGCTTATGGTGACAATTAAGGAAATGCTAGATTAGACAGGGCATCAGATTTCCATAAATAGCTCTCATTTAAGTTCATTTCCACCCCAGATCTCTGCTTGAATGTTATATCATTCAATCGCAAATCTCTCTATAAAAGTGTCTGGCTGTCTCTTAAACCCATTTACGCTCTATGCTTCAATGCCTTTCCTTGGCAACTTTTTCCATATGCTTAACTTCTTTCAGGGAAGCAGTTCTGTCTCAATTCACAGAACAGCACACCAATCAACACAAGCTCGCAAGCAGGTAAAGAAAGGAAGGAGAGGCAGGCACACAGAGAGAAAGTAGGATATGAATGAAGCTGGTCCAATAAAAGTAAAGTTTTAGAAGGCAAGGAGTTTTAGGCCAAAAGAAAATGAACCTAGCACCTACCCCCAAGCAATCACAGAGCTCTGAACTTGAATTTATAACCCAAACACTCTGTACCATATGCAACTTGAGACACACAACTGGTAGCACTACAGGGGATTTATGACTTATGACTTGTTCATATTTAATTTGTAACCAAACACTTCCCCTTCCTCTTAGCTACCTTAGAACTCTTGATTAACTCTTGTTTTCACAGGTCAGAGGTTAAATAAAGGAAGGGAAACATTCTGGGGTGAGATTGCCCAGAGCACCACATCCAAGAGTGACCCCGTGCAAGGAACATTAAAATAAGCGATAAGGCTGGAGATTGTTTCAGACAGCTGACGTTCAAAGCCCGCTCCGGTACCAAGCAGGACCTTTCAACTAGAGAGCTGGCAACAAAGACAGACAGGAAACGGGCCTGCTCTCAAGTTACCTTGAGTGACGAGGCAGCTCTTTCACCAAGAACATTTTCCCAAAATGTGTTTGGAAGTGAAACTGAGGGGAACTGAGGGGTTTGAGGGAAGGTAAAGAGTCCTCCCTGCTTCATTCTGCGGTGGGAATCTGTCTCACCGCCCAGATTCTCCTACTCTGAAGGAAACCTCCACTGCCGTCTCATTTTGTAGCAGACCTGGGCCGGGCTGAGGGGAGCAGAATTCCTTGTATAAAAGTGACCCCATGGAAGCACAGCAGCCCTGCTGAAGCTCCACCAGCCACTCAGCTCCAAGCACCTTTACTGCTATTTGGCTCCCGATGCACCACACGGGCAAAAACCGCAGTAGGAGAGGAATTTACTCAGGAATTACCAAAATGCCAGGAGCTTTACACAGCTTATTTCTTCCTCACATTTTTTTTTGTCTCTATTTTTTTTAAATTTCAAGTTAATGTGAGGGTACAAATTTTTTAGATTACCTGTTCTCACTTCCAAGTTGAAGTTCAGGTTGTAGAAGACCTCCTCACCCAGGGAGTGTGAAATACACCCACATACTGTGTCCATTAGGTGAGATCCCACCAAATACCCTCTCTCCTTCTGCCAATTGTCCTCCTCCCTCTCTTCTCCTCCCCCTGCCCCATACTAGACTATATTTGAGTGTTATGGTTCATGTGAGCACATAATTGTTTATATATTGGTTTCATATAGAAATTCTAAGAGGGAACCATTGTATCCGCCAGATAACAAATGAGGAAACAAGCACAGA